>JANHGL010022874.1:15458-124565 GCA_024611195.1 Ceyx melanurus | reverse complement strand
CGGCCTCCAGCACGGCGGACAGCGCCGGGGCGCGGGGCGCGGTTCAGCACCGGCGTGCGGACAGCGTCGCCGCCGCCCCCTGAGCCGATTAGCGGGGCCGGGCGCGGATCAGGCCTCGGCGAGGCGGCGGCGGGGGCGCGGGGGTGAGCGGTCGGGGACCGATGGTTGGCCTCTCTTGCAGCTCTGGGGCATGGAGGGGAAGGAGAGGTGAGGAGAGCCCGTCCCCGCGCGCCCTGCCCCACGCCGCACCTTGGAGCGAGCAGCCGGAGGGGGACCAGCGATGCCTCTGGGGATGAATAAGCATGGATCTCGCTCTACTACCTCTTTGCCTCCGGACCCCACGGAGATCGTCAGGAGCAAGGCCTGCTCCCGAAGGGTCAAGCTCAACGTGGGGGGACTGGCCCACGAGGTTCTCTGGCGGACCTTGGACAGGTTGCCACGGACCAGGCTGGGTAAGCTCAGAGACTGCAACACACACGACTCCCTCATGGAGATCTGTGATGACTACAACCTGGAGGAGAACGAGTACTTCTTCGACAGGCATCCTGGGGCATTCACCTCAATCTTGAACTTCTACCGTACTGGCAAGCTGCACATGATGGAGGAGATGTGCGCCTTGTCCTTCAGCCAGGAGCTGGACTACTGGGGGGTGGACGAGATCTACCTGGAGTCCTGCTGCCAGGCCCGTTACCACCAGAAGAAGGAGCAGATGAACGAGGAACTGAAGAGAGAAGCTGAGACACTGAGGGAAAGGGAAGGCGAGGAATTTGATAACACTTGCTGTGCTGACAAAAGGAAAAAGCTCTGGGACCTTCTGGAGAAGCCCAACTCCTCCGTAGCGGCCAAGGTAAGATCTCCACATTTATTCTTAAGTCTTGTTTATATTGGTTTATGACTGATGATGTTTATGTGAGGTGTTGTCCTGCTACACTTGCTTTAGTGTCTAGGTGCTTGTGGCTGGATGGGTGCTATGAGTGAAGGGGAGAAAGGCCTCTCAGTGGAGAAAAAGTGTTTGTTGCTTTGGGTTTTTGTTGTTTGTTTATTTGTTGGTTTGTTGTTTATTTCTTGTGAGGGGTGGGGTTTGAGTAGTTTGGTAGGGATCTGGTTTGAAGTTTGTGGGGACAGGCTAGGCTGCTCTCAGTGGGTCAGCTTCACTGACTCTTATGTCGTAAACTTGTTACCCAGTGGTCTGTCTTGGTGCATTTTGTAATAGTGATTTATTTGGGCCTAAAATGTGTGTCTCCTACTGCAAACCTAACTGACTCTTAAGAAGAGGAAATCTATTTGAAGTCTTGGAACTAGGTCCAGTCAGGAAAGAATACTTTCTCTTCCAGGGCTTAATGTAAAATTTTGTTGTGAAATCGTGTAAGCTGTGGGTCTGCTAAAGCTAGAATTTGAATTTCATCCTTTACCTGATTGCTGTCAATAGTTGAAGTACTGCTTATTCTGAAGTTGGTGCCAGTGCAACAGATCTATTTGAAGGCATTTAGAAGATAAGATCCATGTTAAGAGAAACCAATGGCAGGGTTGGCTCTGAGAATTTAGCTGTCTCATGTTCCAGTGTCAGGGTTGGCTCTGATAATTTAGCTGTCTCATGTTAGTCACATATTCTTTACTGTGGAAAATCTCTGTGAACACAGTGATTCAGTAACCATGGGGACAAAAGTGAAGGGGGAGAGGTTGAAAACTGGGATGAATAATGGAAAAGCATGAGAGACTGAGCAGTAGGGACCACAACTTGAATTTTCTATGTACTGGAATCCTCATGGTATGGTAAAGAAGTAGAAAGAGGCACGAGCTACCTCTTAAGTGACAGCCTCTTCTCGCTTGTGCCCTGCAATAGACAAGGGGGAATGGCTACAAGCTAGAACACAAGAAGTTCCGCCTTAGCATGAGGAAGAACTTCTTTACAGTAAGGGTCACAGAGCACTGGAATGGGCTTCCCAAGGGGGTTGTGGGGTCTCCTTCTCTGGACATTTTCAAAACTCACCTGGATGTGTTCCTCTGTGACCTGTGTTAGATTATACTTAGATTATGATCCTGCCTGGCAGGGGGGTTGAACTCGAAGATCTCCAAGGTCCCTTTCAACCCCTGATACTGGGTGGTACTGTGATACCTCCCTGTTGTATGTACATTTCAAACAAACCTTAGCTCCATCATGTAGGAAGTCTGGCTTTGGTGGGCTACTTACAAGAACAGAATTCTTCCCCTCTCCTTTTTCTTATCAAAATGTTGCACATAATGAACAAAGAGCATGTCTGAAAGTTTGGGGAAGGGATTTCATGAACTGTGGAGCTAAATGGCTTATTTTGACTGGGGAAGGGAGAGGCATGGTCAGTGGCTGAACCCACTATCACTTTTTTTAATAACAAACAGAGCCCCAGAATGTCTCTTTCTCTCCAATGGCACAGATGACAGTGTGCTGAATGAATTAATCATTTATAAGGCTCCTTTGGCACGGTCCTGGAATCCTGAAACACAGGCCCCAGGCTTTGCTGTCTGTGGCACTGACTCAAAATCCATTAGAGACTGTTGATGTTCATGATTTATTGTATATGAGCAGGGGTAATTCTTGCCAAATAAATGTCTTTTGTGATTTATAAATGAAATGCACTCTAGCTTCATTTTCTGAGAAAATTCTCGGAGTAAGTGCATTCAGCATTGCGGCTCTGGATTAATTGAGAGTGAATTGTAATGCATTATTATCCTTCCCTTTAAAGCTACCATTCTGTGACTTTGTTATGGTAATGAAAATGGTGCTGTATGTTCTCAGATCTCAAATATTCCAGCAGTTCCCAGATGCAGATTTCTACTCGTTTCAAGTATAGCAAGGAAAATGGACATGATGAACAATTAGTTTACCAGGCAGGGACAGAATAGCTCCTAAGTTTATTCTTCATCTGATTTTCTCCCTGCTGGTGGATAGCTTTCCTCTCATACCATAGTATGCTCTTTGCTTTGATCACTTTCTTGAGAATTAATTCCTCATATAGAATATGCTGGACCAAATCTTCACTTCTCATGAATGTGAGGAGAGGAACTTGGCAACCTGACCTGTTATCTGACCTAACCAGCTGTGCCAGGGCTCCGTTTCAGGCTGCATTTTCTAAATCTGAGCCTCTGTCTGATAGCTTCTGGCCAGCTTTCCTCATCTGTCTGTTCAGCTGAGCAGTTTTGCTGAGACCATAGGTCTCCAGGAGCTCTGTCACCTTTCCTAAAGCCAGACTCCATCTGCTTTGCCAGGTCTGAGATCAAACTGTTCCTATAGAGAAGGAACAAAGTAAACTATTCTGAGGTTCAATGATTGTCAGTGAAGGACCTAAAATCACTGTTGGGATAATCTTTACCTACTCTGTTGTTATTCTTCTTCAGATTTGTGCTGCTCAGTGCAAAGGTTTTTCCATTTAAATGTATCAAATACAGTCTCCCTTCATGTTCTCTTTAAGAAGTCTAGAAAATGGCTACAAATGCAGGTTGTGCCCCAAACTCAACACAGTCCCTCTGTAAGCCATGCCCTATTACCTAACTCCTGCTCCAGCCAGATGGGCTTTCTTGCTATATTTCTTTCACTATTTTTATTCTAACATTTTCTGCACAGCACCTGACCAGAGTCTTCCATTTCAGCTTACTGCAAAACTTCTCATGGCTATACTGGGACTGGTTACATCCCTAGAGAGTGAGTTGTTTTCTATTTGTGGTTGGATGTGCTTTTTTAAAAACAAATTATATTTGATGTACCTCAGGGTGAAAAACAGCAGTCAAATAGGAGACAAAGAATCCTCCAGACCGTATTTTTTCTTTCTTTATCCACTGGGGCTTTACCTATATCTTTTGACTTATCTGTCTGGCTTTTAAACTAACTATCTTATGGACAAAAGTGTCTTATTTACGTGTGATGCTTCACTCTGTACGTGACTGAAAAGAACACTCTGTTAGACTATAATACTTGCTCTTTGAAGCTCTGTGGTGAGGCATTAAACAGCTGTTGAAAGCCTGGCCTTGCTGCCCCACAGCACTAGTAGAGAGTGTTTGCTTCTCTCCTGCAGTGTCCTTAGTCCCTTGCAGTTGAAACCAAAGCTGCACCATCCCTGCAGGAGGTGCCATGGGCCAGGTCATGTAACAGGCACCTAATTTCACCCACCAGTCCATTGAACTTGATGGAGTTGCTGTCCTGTAGTCCTTTACCTTGCCCAGGGGGGAAAACCCCTATGCACAAAATAGGGAACTGAGGGGCTCTCCCTCTAATAAATGAAAAAGTATTGAACTGACAGTTATTTAATAAAACTCAATTTCTCTCTCTCTAGCCTTACAAGATATTTTAAAGGCTCAGTTTCTTCTGCTTGTTGTGACTTTATTTGCCTGTACATCCCTGAGAAATACTCTGCATTCTCTGTAGATACTTCCTTCTCTTCTGCAATCACTGGTTTTGCATATTCCTGCTTATTTTTCATTTCCCCAGTCTTGACAGTTTGGTGGTTGGTTTTTGTGTGTGGTTTGGGTTGGGTTTTTTTTTTTTTTAAATAGCACTCCTTTTGTATTTTGGTGTACTCAACATCTATTTTTAACCATAGAGAACTCTGTGGTGCCTGCTTCTGTCTGGATTTACCCCAGATGAAGATGAGGTGCAGATATTCTCTGGAGTAGCTATTACATTTTTGTGGTGTCGTTTCTTTCCTCAGGAAAGAAAAGCAGCTTTTTTTTTTTTTTTCTCCTCCGGATTTAGTGTCTGTGTCAGAGCAGTAGTGGCCTACAGTTGTCCAGTACTTGGGTTTTGGCTTTAATTGTAATAGCTCTTTTCCTCGCCAAGACTAAGCTTGGGCAGCTGGTTTTTGTTACCCACAACCCAGATATCAGCCCCAAGTTTCCAGTCAAGTCCCTCCTGTAGCTGGTTTTTACCAGCCAAGTTAGTTAGGATCTGTGGGTCTACCTTCCTGATGAGACATTTGTGCCCCTTGGGATGACCAGATTAGCAGTAAATCCAACTAAACTTCATGGCACCCTGAAAAAAAAATCGCAGACTGCAGTTGTTCTATGCTTTCCAGTATAAACAAATAAATTAGACCAACTCAACATCTCAATTAACTTATATGGTCTTGGAAATTCTCTGGTCACCTGGACCTTTCCAGCAACTCTGCCAGTACATTGCCCTTTTTCCCTCTAAGAAGGAAAAGAAATAGTTCTTTTTTTAGTCCTTACATATTATTTCCCCGATCAATATTTGAGCAATTAGTGTTGCATGGGGTGGTGGGGGGAAGTCTGCTCGTCTTACAGACTCCTCTGCATGTGCTGGTTTAATCTATTTTTCTCTTGCTGTCCTGAAGGCTGAGAAAAACATGATGACATCATTCACTTTGCAAAAAGCTTCTCTGCATATCTGCATGTCAAGTAGGATGTGTGCTTCCTCTCCTCCTCTCTGCCTCCACTTCCCACTTGTCCCTGTCCTGTTGGGAGCTCAGCTGCAGCAATCCCTCCATTCTGGCAGGTTATTTCTTATCCTTTCCCCTGCTCCTACTATGTTTTTTTTTGCCAGTGTAATAATATCACATTTATTCTTGAAAACATGCAACTTCAATTCAATAATCTTATTATGCATGCCTCTACAGTTGTTGAACAGCTTTTCTCAAGCTGCCCACTGCTCTCTGCTGCTAATCTCTGGATGCTTTGCTTAGGGATTGGGGAGGTTGCTCTGTAAGCTCTTTTCTTATTATTGTTGATAGTAGCGACAAAATAAGAATGATAAAGCCTCTTGGAGATGCATTCACTACATCTAGAGCGTTCTTCCCCCACACGGGCTTTCTATTCCTGGCCCTCCCTTATGGCAGGCAGTTTTCATTCATCACTAAACCTGCCTGAATTTAGCATTCACTGGAGGAAACCCCTTTCCCTAATTGCAAGGGTCACATCTTATCTTTGTCTCCTCTCTCTCTCTCTCCAAGAGTTCTATCACCAGGCAGATGTTGACCTTGTCTGTTAAAGTCAGATTGCCCATATTTAGCTTGCATCTGTGACTTTCATTTTTCTGATGCAGCTACTGCCTTGGCTTTCCTGCTATATATAGGGGACTTTTTCTCTTCATCCAAAGTAAATTCCTGACTTTAGAGATCCTCAGAAGCTAAGTCTCATTCCAAAGCCTTTCCCCTGGGTTCAGGGATTTGCCACTTTGATCTAGAGCTTATTGCTGGGTTTCTAGAGCAAGCACTGTCCCATGGACACACAAATAATTGCTGTTCTGTATCAATCTCTTCATCCTGCATCTTTCTTCTGGGTGCTTGTCATTCCAGTGAACTTCTTAAATATTTTGTCTGGGGAGCCCTAATTCCTGCATCCCTGCAGTGTGTTCTCTGCTTCTGCCTCTCTGATGACCTTCCCACCGTGTATTGCTGTGCTGCCAGTTTCTAGAACTCCTCTGAATTACAGCCTTCCTGAACTCCTGGGTTGTCTGGGGAGGTTGGGGGGAGGAACCCCTAGTAATATTGACAGACTGTAATTATGTTGTCAGTCTTTCCTGGCTCTAAAGAATCTTGCTGAGACTCCCTGTAGCACAGGAGACATCCTGGGCTTGATACAGGCTTGTTACTCTCCTGTATCCCTAATGCATCACCTCAAGTTATTCCCTGCATGGGATGCATCTCCCAGTAACAAGATTGTTCTAAGCTTTCCAGGTGGGTCCTCACCCTTCAATGTGATCCTTTCTCTAGACCTGTTACAGCAGCCCTGAGCAGCCCTTGGATTCAGTCAGCTACCTAGCATTTCCTGCCTGAAAATGGTTTGGGTTCAGCAGTTTACAATCCAGGTCTGCAGTCTCCTAAGGATTTTATAAAAAGAAAGTTAAAACTGTTACACGCGGTAGTTCTTTTGATATACTTGCCATTCAGTCCATGAAGTATAGTTTGCATGAAGATATATATGTAGACATAACTCTGGATTTTTACCTTGCCTGGTCCTTTCTGCTAGGAGAGCCTGGAGCAAGTTTTTGGAACCTGAGCCTAAGCATCCACATATGAGAGATTACCTGTGTGCTTCAGGAGGGTAGTGACATGCTTACATGCTCAGGCTGAATTCCTTAGAGGATCTGTGCTATAGCAGTATAGTTGATGCTATTTTTAAAGCACGAGCTCTCATTTGTACCTTTGGAAAAAAAAAAAAAAATCTGAGAAATTAATTCCCCTTGCAGCTCAGCATTCTCCAATCCTGCTCAACCTGTGAGCAGGCATGGCTTAAGGTGCCAACATCACCAGTCAAAAATGTAGGGAATAGTGCAAGAATGGAAAAATCCCTTTTTTGTTCAGCTGTAACAGCAGAGGTTTAGTAATACTGGGATTTGGAAGAAGAGTGCTGGGCCTGTACCTCACAGGAAATCCCAGGGTGGTGTCATGCTCAGGAATTGCAGGTGCAGCTGGTACCTGTGCAAAGCTCAGTGAAAGGTGCTGTGTGCCCTGCAGTGGTGCAGAGCCACTCTGGAGCTGTGTGGGGATTAACAACAAACCAAAATGCTTTCTTCAATTTATTTTGTTTTTTAAAACACTTTCTTCTTGTAACTCTTCTTAGTGGGATAAATATCCTTTCCTTCAAGTCCCTACTTTTGCCTGTTCCTCTTGATCCTGAAGATCACATTTTTTTCTGATTTCTCTTGACGTAAATGTCCCTATGGAGAGGAATAATCCAATGTTACTTTTACAACATGAGTGTTGCTATTTGTCATTGCTAATGGCAAAATATTTATGTCAAAGAAAGTTCACAGCTGATCACTTAGTTCTTATAATAAACACAGTCAATATGATTTACTCCATGGAGATAGCTGGCAGCAACAGAAGAGGTACAATGTGGCCAGTGAATATGAGCAAGACATTAATAATTGTACATGGAAGCTAGATGTTGTCACTGCTTCTACTACATTAAGGCAGACAAGGGTCAGAGTCTTACTGTTATCAGTTGTCCTGCTGTTTGCTTCCTACATTTAGAGGCTCAGCTCCATCGTGGGCTGGGTTGACTTCCCATGTGTTTCTCTAGGACTGGGAGCATTGGGACTGCTGTACAATGGTAACTAAGCTTAGACTTGGAGGTCACTGTCCTTATGGGGCAAAACTGCTTCAAGAGCTGAGTGGGTAAATAGGCTCTGCATTGCTCTGTCCCACAGACTTGTGAGCTGGCAACAGATCAGTGATCCCTGCCCCACACTCTGTCTGTTAACTGTCATGCCTGAGCTGAATTAGCTTTGGCCACTCTATCCTTAAGATGACCTTGTCCTAAATTTAACCCATGGGGTAATAGCCATACGTTCTCCTCCTGGTATTCTCAGTTATTCAGTCCAGCAAAATTAAACCTTGTATTAAGCTTCCTCCCCAAGTTTGGATGGTCTCTGTTTTTTCTCTGCTGTCCTAGCTTTCCTTGGCCTCTCTGGTCTCCTTTACAACCTGGCACTAGCTGAACATGTTTGCCAGCAGGACTCAGTGAGGTCTCATTCTGATATATATATGAGAAAATTCTACCTTTTATTCTAGAGGAAGTCTGAAAGTGTACTGAGCATCCCTCGGCAAGCACTGTGCCTTTGTACGTGCTCTAGCTGTTCCCAGAAGGGCAGCATTTAAATAACTCAAGCACATTTATTTTCTAGGTCCCCCAATAACCCCAGCAGCCCCAGCCCTGCTTCTGTAGACAGAAGAACCACTGTTGAATGTAATGGGAACAGCTGAGTATTATAATGTCTGTGCTCATCAAGCAAAGCCCTCAAAGAGCTTTGAAAAGATGGATTAGTGAAGGCCAGGACAAACCTGTGATATGTGTATTATCCCCATCTTAAAATGAAAAGGTGATCATTGCCAAGGTCACCGAGGAAGGCCAGGGCAGAATCTGTGGGGGAAGGACACTTGCTTCCCACTGTCTCATGTCACCAGTGCATATTCATGGAGTAGATGAGCTCTGCAGCTAACAGTTTATCAAAGGAGATGAAGTGAGAGCCAAATGTCTCCGTGATTCAGCACAGGTATCCATACTTAAATGAGCCCTGCCTGCATGGGAAGGGCCTGGAAAAATGTTTCATGTTTGAGGAATAAGTGGTTAGAGAAAGATGGCAGAGTTACCTCTGGTAGATCTAAAAGCAGAAGGTCTGTACTGGGGCACTTTCACTGCACTCCAGTGCAGTTCTGGATGTAAGGAAGGGCTGCTGTTAAACTGTTCTGAAGAGCAAGAAAGTTCCTGCTTTAGATGACATATATAAAAAGCTGTGTTGTGAAATGATAAAAAATCCTAATAGATATCCAATGCAAAATGTATTTATGTGCCTGTACATATGCTATATTAAAACTGTCTTTCCATATGGGAATTCCTAAAATTCCATATGGGAATTCCTAAAATGAACCTGTGTATGGAAGGTACTTGTTTTCAATTAAGAACTAATCCTAGCAAGCAGCTCCACTTTAAGCAAACATAATTAATGACTTAAACAGTGCTCAACAGCAGTAGAATCTCCTCAAAGCAATTGCCATATTTGATAGTAACAGGATCTGTGGTAGCATGAGGCTCAGAGCAGGGGTTTTGGTGTATTCTGGGTGCTCCCTTCAGACTGGCCTTGAAGATGTATTGACATTTTTAGGAATGTTCCTCCTTTCCCCATTCACAAGGGTCTGCTAGACATGTTGTGATTCCTGGGAGTGTTTTTGCTGATGTTTGCAGGTATTCGGGTCCTACAATATGAACTGTTGGTCTAAGGATGTTTAGTGACTCTTTCCCTGAGGTGCCAGCACTGCAGTGTGGAGAAGGTGGCCTTGACTCATCACTGGTTCTTGGTGATGTGCCTGAAATCTGAGTTCAGACAAGAGAAATCAATAGCAAAGTAAAATCCAAAGTACTTGTTGTCAATACTAGATTCAGGTAGTAATATCCATCTGATCTAATTAAAAAAAAACAAACCAAACAAACCCCAATGTCTCTAACAAAGGCCTTGTGAACAGTCAAAACAAATGGAAAGAACAACTTCTTTTTCAAGTTCATTTTTCTGTAGCGCATAATCAGTTCCAGTTCTTATGAGTTGAGCTGATACAATACTGTTTGGACTAGGATTCATTCAGAGTCTCCAGCCAAAAGGAGAGATTAGTTTTATTTTATTTAAGCCCTCTTGCTCATTTTTTAACAAAATGGAACTGTAAATCTCATTTACAATACATAAGCAGCATAAACACCAGAAATGCACTCTCATTGGTACTGATGGTCAGAATTTTATAAAACATTACTATACTTACCAAATTTTATTTTAGACTTAATATTCCATGTGGGTATCTCTTAAAAACAAAACAAAACAAACAAAACACCCCCACAAAAAACAACAAAACATCATTAAGAAACAAAAACAAAAAAGCCAACAACAACAAACAAAACAACAACAAAAAACCCAAACAAAAAAACCACTTACTTTGCTAAAAATAATAAATTGAAAATGTTAGCAGAACTGTCTGTCTCGGTCTCACTACTTAAAATCTGTTGCAAGGGGCAGGAACTGTGGTAAGCACACTTTCCATGACACAAGAAATCTTACACATGATACATATGCTTTGCTTGGCTGGTTTTAATGGTATCTGATGATAGACTAAACTGGAAATGGAAATACATTGTGGTACAAAGCACCAGGAGCAGCTCCTTGATTCCATGAAGACCCTTTTATATGACTATGTGGAGTTGTTCCTCATAGTTTCCTGCAGTGATTTGGCAAATGCCACTCCCTAGCTTTTGCTATCCTGGCATATGAGTGAATCATAATATGTTTTTTCCTCCCAGTTTTCTTGTGAAGGAGAGCAGTGTGACTATCTTGGTATACTTGGAGAGCGTTTTTCAGGGTCTCTGGTGGAGCAAGTAATGGAGTCATAGTCCACCCCCAATCCCTGAACAATTTATGCACTCTGGTGCAGCTGGATTGCACCCATAAGCATTCAAGAGGCAGCTATAAAACAAGAGTTCAACACTTCCATGGAACTGCTTAGGAATCCATATCATATTGGTTTTCTTCATATATCTGAGAATCTTCTTTGTATCTGGCATGTTCTCAGCCCTGAAAAACTTCATTCGCTGTAATTTTTCTGTTTTTTTCAAAATGTCTGCACACTTAATTTATTTTGCATCACATTTTTAACTGTAGTGATCACACATTAAACAAACTCTCTTTACTTCTAGTAATTGATGCATTTGACCACTTCCACTATTAATAATTAATGTAACATCCTCACACTTCTACATACCTGGCCATTTTCAAACTATGGGTTCATCAAGTATCTGGATAGAAAAGGAGTATAACTTGCTGTCTGCTGTCAGAAGAAACCAGCCTCTATGGTGGAATAGGGAGCTTTCATTCTTTGTTTACTTACTTGTGAAGTTTTGTTAAATCTGTCCTTCACAGCATAAAAGTTAAATCTTTTCAGAAAAGGGAAAAAAAAATGTTGTCTTCCCTCCTGTCAATGTGGCAGAATTGATTAATAATACATAATAATTATGCATTACATTTCTTAGCTTCTTTCATCTGAGGATCTTAAAGTATCTCACAAACATTAATTAAGTAATCCTTGTGACTGCCTGGTGCAGTAACTATTATTATCAACCTGCACTTAAATATGACAATACAGAAGAAATAGTAAATAAGAAAATCCAGATGCAAGCAAGAGCAAACCTGGTCTAGAAAGGTAAAGCAAGCAGGAGCACATACCATTTTGTAGCTGTGTTTTGTGTAAGTGAATTCAGTGGTCTGTTTGCTAATGTCTGCTGTTACATCTGAAGTTGACTGCTGATGGATACAGGAAGAAGATAGGAGTTAGACTTTTTTAGACCAACATTGCAGTCTCTGCTGGCAAGAAGAAAGTTGCCATTGGCAGCAGAGTTCATGTCCCTCGTTGAAAGCAGCAGAGCTGGTGGCAGAGAGCTTTCTCTGAAGCAGCCTCAACAATGGCATTTATTGATCCTTGCTTCGAGAGAGCCTTTGTTAGCCTTTGCAGGAGGATTCCCTGGGCTGTCACCCATCACTTGTATGTACTGTCTGTCACATGAAAGGTCTCTTTAATCCTCAGCTGACCACCAGGGAGGTTGCAGCAATAGGGTCTCTTCCAGTGCCTACACTGGATGGATTCTCTGGAGACACTCAAGACCCGCCTGGATCTGTTCCTGTGTGACTTGGTTTAGGTAATTCTGCTCTGGCAGGGGGGTTGGACTAGATGATCTTCTAGGTCCCAACCCCCAACATTCTGTGATGCAAGGGACCTAAAGCTGTTGGCCCAGTGCAGCCAGTCCCACCAAGTGGTCACCATAAAGAGTGTTGGGATCTTCACTCTTCAAGCTGAGTCTGCTTTTCAAGGAAAATGAGCTTTTGTCATCCCCACCCAGTATAGCTCTCACCTTTCTATGAATAAAGCTTTAGGAAGCCCTGCACAGGGTGGACTGCAACTCTCATCCTAGTTCCTTCCTCTCAGGCCCTCGGATGCATGAGCATCTACATCTTATCACCTTAACTGGTGTCCCTTAGGAATGGGTTGTTCTTAGAATAGCTTTTGTTAGTGTAGAACAG
Source organism: Ceyx melanurus (assembly GCA_024611195.1). Taxonomy (NCBI): domain Eukaryota; kingdom Metazoa; phylum Chordata; class Aves; order Coraciiformes; family Alcedinidae; genus Ceyx; species Ceyx melanurus. Next base: position 112,024 of record JANHGL010022874.1, on the reverse strand, counting down.
AGATGAAAAAAATAAATAGCGACTTTCTCTCAGCAAATGCCCCCTCACTTTACAGCTTGTTGCCACTGAGCTGAACTAAACTTAGGTCAGTCAAAGCATTGTTATTCTTAGCCTCTAATCTTCCCCAGGTAAGAGCTTGATTGATCCCAGCAGGTTTTGCAGAATTTAGCTGAGAAAAGCCACATCTATTAATGTGTTACCTGCTACTAGGAGGAAGGCAGGCTCACACAACAGCACTTCTGGTTTGCAGGGTTGAGTACCCTGCCAGTTTTTGCAATGTATTCAGGTAGACTGTTAGTGTTGGGAGGGATTATGAGAGGGTGGCTTGGCCATTTCCCAGGAGTGATGAAGACCCACAAGAGCTCTCGGACACATCAGCCTCTAGTTTTGTTGTGTGGTGGAGGTGCCAACGGGCAGCTCTGGTTTATTTTGACAAAGTTACAGGTTGGGTAGATGACTCCAGGTATAGGGGGTTCTACTTGTAATTTTGGTCCCTCAACATCAATTTGAAGTAGATGAGGTGTGATGTGTGAAAAAGTTGATAAATTCCTACTGCTCTCGGCCCTAGTAGCCCTGCCTTGACCAAAGCAGATCTTCATCAAAGGGATCTTTTCAGGAACAAGAACCTTACACATCCTGCATGCCACCCAAGGTACCAACACACACCATATATGTTTTGCCATGTTCCTGTATGCTGGCAGCATGAAAGGACAAAGCACTCTGGGGCTGTCCTGGTAAGGAGATAATTACACCAAACTTAAGATGTGCTGAATGTCAGGTATCAGAGTTAATTTTGCTAATTTACATGTTTGTGCTCTCTCCATCTGTGTTTACACAAATGTTATTCTATAGGAGTAACTTTAGACTTCCAGCAATCCCAGGAAATGGTCTCATTTAACACTGCAGCCCTGGTCAAAGCCAGCTTTAGTGTGTGAAATCTATCTGCTGAAATACAAGATTTTCATCATCATAAGCAAATGCAATTGATCCCACTAGAGTGATGTCTGGCTTCTTTCCTCCCTGCTGAACATTGGGGCAGGTATAACTCCATTATTTTGCATGTCCATTAAGCTAAAGAATACATCTGCTAGGGTTTCTGGCTATGAATAAATGTTAATGGGCAAAATCTACAGCCCACTTGACTTGCTAGTTATTTTTTAAAGATGATCTTAATAGCTGCTTGTGCAGTGGCTGTGGAATGTTTCTCTATTTGCACTATCTTATGAAAAACTTGCTTCATGGTCCAGATAAGGTGGACATGGTGGTGTCACTTCCAGGAGATGTAGATGTAATTTATTTCATTTGTAAATTCTTAGTAGAAAGCACTGTTGTTTTGTTTGGTGTTTATATAACACTAAGTGCAACACTGTTCTGACTCAACTGTAAGCTCCTCTAAAACAAGCAATAAATTTTTTTTACAGAGAAAACAAAAAAGGCTGTAGAAACTCAGAGTTAGTTTCCAAAATGACAAATCCCATACCCAAACTGGTCTGTTTCTTGAGGAAGAGCAGCAGAAGGATGCTGTGCTGCTTCCTGCCTCTTCAACCATGCTGCTCACCTCCCCACCACTTGCTCAGTTAAAATGGGATCCCAGATCCCTGTAAATCTCTGAGCTGTGCAAAGCACTGAGGGATTAAAGAACTTGTTTGCTCATCCTCATCTCACCAGAGAGGCAGTGATCTCCAAAACAATAGCGGGGTAGATATGGAGAAAAAAATCAGTGCTTGAGCTGTCCCTGCTTAATTCACCTAAGGTGCTTGCATCACAGGGTTTGTTTCTGTAAACTAATCCTAAAGCAACTAGAAAGTGTTCCCCCAGGCACTGCATATTAGTTGCAGTACATGAAAGTATCTGTTACTGTTCCCCACAGCTGTAATTTGTGGCTTTATGGGAGCAGATTCAGGCAGACGTGTGTGCAGAGAAAGGCTGAACAGTCAGGCTGTACACACAGTTGCCATGATTTATTATGCAAATCAGATAGATGGAATACACAAATGTATCTTGCAGTTTATACAAGCAATTACTTAATCTGTGTGTGGAAAAACAGAATAATTGTGTGTAAATGATACATATCATTGCATATCATGCAGTTGTGTGCTTAAATGGTCAGCACACCAGATCCTTTCTATCAATAATTAATGACTTTAGATCCTAAGGGGAACTAAGTATCTTTTCTTTTTGATTTGGTTTTGTTTTTAGTTTTGGGGGTTTTATTTTCCTGTTTCTATCAGGTCTTTAAACATTTCAAATCTCTACTGTCATTTCATTCCTTGTTCCTTATCTTCTGGAAGATTTCCTTTCCTTCACGATACTTGGGGGAATATATCAGATCTGTTAATTAGGCTTCTTTCTGCCCACAGAATCAGCTTTTGCATCAGAAATACATTGTAATGCTCTCTTTAAAAACTTGTTTCTTTTATTAAAAAGTCCATCACCATTGCTCTGCTGCTGCTGTCTTCCCAAAGTCTTCTGGTGAATCCAGTGTATCAAAATTTAGCTCGATATTTTTGAACTGAGCCCCATGGTGTTGTACTCCTCTGGTTTGTGTTCCCACCATGCAGACAGAAGAATCTTCAACCTGAGATGACTGTGTGTTGGTCAGTGACACAGCTGATATTGGCAGCTCAGGGGTCATAATTTTGCTCTGAGTTTTTTGCACAAACTCCAAAAAGTTATTTTTTTTCTCTCGCCACTCTCACCAGCGCTTGCAAAACATGGAAAGAGGTTTTTTTCTTCACTTTTCCCATGTTTGTCTTGGTAGGACAATAAATCCTTTGGGTACTGCTTCTTTGCCCTGTACTTGTACGTCCAAGGGACAAAACAAACACGCTCTGCCTTTCCACTGGTCTGCTGGTACAGCATTATTTTTACTTGTGCTCTTTAGAAGGAATATAGATAAAACTTCATTTAGCCAGCTGTTGCCTTTTTGATTTAGTATCTTAGGTGGTCAACATCTAATAATTAATCATAAATGTCACCACTTTTACTTTCAGACTGACTCCTTAAATTATTGGGATGTTTCAATACATTTTAAATAAAGCAATGATGCCTTGTGCCAAAGAACAGAGAGCAAGTATGGCAAGGCTCCAGCCTTTGCACCTGTTCTGGTCTGCTTTTTGTGTGAAGTGCTGTATAATTGTCATCTTCATTAGTAGCCTGCTGTATTCTGGTGTGTGAGGGATTAAAAACTCTAATGAATATGGATTATTTCAAGTATTTTCCTTTGGGACCCAGTACAGAATTGAGATTTATTTTTTTTTTAATTATTTTTTTTTTAGCTATTTGTTCATAAAATAACAAGGAGTGGAAGATTCCTCTTCCTTTTTTCAAAGTTATCTCTGAGTATCTAAACAGACAGCTGATCATTCTGCTCTGCCCAGGGCATACATGATGCCTAGATCCAGCTGTCCGTCTCGCTGGGTTTGAATAGAGGTGAAATGAAAACCTTCCAAAGAGTGGAAAACTTTAGCAGACACATAATTTTCTGTATGTAGCCTCCTTGAAGTCTGCAAGGCTTAAGCATCTGCACAGCATTAAGTATGTAGCAAAGAGGGAGCAAGGTTATGGTGCAATTAAAGGACCCATATCACTGAGGAGGCCAGGAGTGTATGTTTGCTAAATTTTTGTGAAAATAGGGACATTTTCCTCCTCCAATTAAAATTCTTCTGTTAAGGTTAACATGTCATCTGCAACATTCAAGAGGCCTGAAGAAATTGTTTCTGTGGAACAGATGTTCAACAATCTGTATTTTTTTTTTCCTGCGGTTTGGATGATTTCTTGCTTCTGCTTGCAGAAATTGGATCCTTCATATCTACAGGGAAGGTTGTTCTCTGCCCTGGTCAGCCTCAGTATTCCTACCAAGGGGATCACCAAGTGTGATCAAGTCCTTTCCCCTTCCTGGTGAAAGCATCACTTGGATTCTGTCTCCTGACAACATTTCAGAGCCAGAGCAAGAGAGCAGGGCAAAGTAGGAATAACTTCTTTTTTACCTCATTTGGTAATATCTTCCCAAACTGCATAGCAAACATTCCTTCAAAGCAGAAATCCATGTACCAGCAGTTCTGTGATGGTCCAGGTTTCTCACCAGGGTGAAGGGAGTAGGATGCTCTTGTGGGATCTCAGGTAGATTGATAGGCTGGTAGAGGTAGGGTGGCTTAAATCTTTCTGTTGTTCTGAATCTTCTTTTGCTGGGGAATACAAAGAGATGAAACTTACAGGAACTTTTAACCAGCTTCTGATTGGGGCCCTGGTGGAGGGGCAGCAACTAAAGAGTTCCCCAGGGACAGGCCTTGGTTCTGGGAGCACTGCAGCCAGCCAGCAGGCAGCACATGGAGCTGCTCTCTGGACTGTGGAGAACACTGAGGTCTCTTTTGCCAGATAATAAATCTCAGTCCTTAACTGGTTGCACAGGGATACTATTTGTCTCCAGGTGAAGAATCACATGGCCATAAAATTTTGTAATATAAACAAGGCAGATGTGGTCAGAATCCTATTTGGACAGATTTATAGCTTGACTATGGAGCAGTAACCTGGGCTTCATGCCACCAGTAATTAATATGCATCCCGGGCTCTGTTTTCCTTCTGGATAGTGTACTCTTGCATGCTTGCATTTTAGACTCTAAGCATGAAAGTCAGTTGTCCTCTGAGAGGCTTTCAGGGGAATCTGTGTGGGAAAGCTATTGCCCTGCAGATTGCATGGAAATAAAAGATAGTGAATGGCCCAGTTTGGGAAAGCAGCACTTGTCCAGTACCTTTAAAGCCTCCAGGTAGCTGGCACTGAGTCTTTGTGCAGTGATTATCACAAACACAGTTAGTATCTGCCATGGTTTCTGCCTACAGTGAAAGGGAGAGGTACCATGCTTTGTCTGTTGACATTGGACAGTGATCTCTAGCTCTCTGCCCTGTCTGGGGTATATTTATCAGACACAGTGGTGATGTCTAAGTGCAAATGCCTACAGCAAATCTTTGAACTCAGTTTCTCTGCACTAATTTATTCCAGTCTAATTCAGCAAAGCATGTACACGTAGGCTTCACTCTCAACCTGTGCTTTCATGATGTGTGTGCATCCCATTAAAGCTGACTAAAGGTGTGCTCATGATCTCCTGAAGAGCATCAGTGCCAGGGAAGAACTGGGTGCCTGTTGAGCAAAACTGGAGCTCTGTGGTGACAGAGAGGCAAGGACAACAAGGAGCAATTTATCACCAGCTAACCCTCCTACTAATGGGGGTGGAAGCCAGGTCCCATTTGGCCTATGAAGAGGCAGGGGATCAAATGAGGATAGATCATGTTGCCTCAGTATTTACCTTCTGTCCTCAAATGCTGGGTGTAGCCACGATTTTATCCTCTTGATGGCTTTGTTTTTCTTGGATTGACATTGGTGTCCTTTGTTGTCCTCCTTTTCTGGGTGTTCACACCCAGATGTAACCACAGGAGTTACCACCCCTCTGAGCTGCCCAGACTTTACATTTTCCATCATTCACCCTCAGGTAATCTCTTAGACATTCCTTTCCAACTCTGCACTTCAAAAACTTTGAAAATAATGAAGAAATTAAAAAGGCAGGGATTGGAGAGTGAGTTATTCCATGTTATTCAAGTGGCTATGATCCCAGCACTGGATTTGGGCATGGATTTTCAACTTGGAAGGTCCGCCACATATGAAATCTTTGCTCAACATCATCCACCACCCTCTGTAGCCAGAAACTATTTTTGATACTGCAATTTTCCTTCGCACAAAGCAGCTGTTCCCTCTTTGCTGTCCTTCTCATTTTCTATAGCCATTCAGTTGCAGTGCTTGTGTACAGAGGAGTTCTAGAATTGTGAAGTCTCATTCCTTCTCTGTTGGAGTGGTACAGTATAAAAGATGTATCTAATTATGACCAGTGACGTAAAGTCCCTCAAAGCTATCTGTCATCTGTCTGAAAGGCAGGATGCTGAGCACATTAAAACCTGTCGCTTTCAGGATTTGAATTTGAAACAAACATCGTTGTGTTGCTGGGTTATTTCATCATTAATGAGATTTCTCTGCACTTTCCTGTCTCTGTATAGTTTGGAAAACACATCTTGGTAGGCCAGTAATCCTAGAAACATAGGCCTTAACAACAAAAGCAATATGGTTTCATTAGACGTAGCACTTGGTGTTTAATTATGTTGTTTTCTCAACAGCAAGTGGCTATTTCAGCTCAGGTAGGGAGAAGGGCTTAGCCGGGAGCTTGCTGAGGCTTGCCTGGCTGTGGATGGTCTGCTGGAAGCCAGGGCTTGTGTTTACCTTGAACCAGCTTTGCACTAACTCCCCACAGTGATGTTTTTGTGTGCACTCTATGTAAGACAGTTTACCCCTCGACTGTGTATTTGAAGCCATGGAGACTGTGGGTGGCAAAGGCAACCTTGTATTTGTGATCGAGTTAGTCACTGAGAGTTGAATAAAAGTGTTCCACAACAAATCATTCCATTATAGGTGCTCTGTGACCCTACTGCACATTATCCCAAAATAACTTGGTCCTATGGCAGTTTTACAGCATTATGTATGGGCTGAATTAATTCTTTTAAAATAAGTAAATTAGGTAAAAGGACCTGTTTTTCTGAATAATTACTTAAGCTGTATTGATCAAATGACAACCAGTCAGAAAGGCTCATTGACATGGGATTGTCTGATACTTTTGAAAAAGAAAAAAAAAAAGAGGTTTGTTTGGATTCAGAAGTCAATGGTGTACCAGCATTAATACTAAAGCATGTGGTTTGGTCTTGTTTCTGGCTCCCCTGCCATTTACAGAGATATCTGGTGGTTTATGAGATTTCATGTGAGATTGTAAGAGGCGAGTGTTGGGATGCTCCAGAGTGATGGGCTGATGAAAAGTGTTCTGTGTGTTGGCAAAGGCCAGAGAAAACTGTGTTGATGGCTGCCTTCTTCATTCCCCACAGAGCCCCTTCCCAGCACTGCCAGCAGTTCTGGCAGCAGTTGATCAAAGTCTTTAATTTGAGCATTGCACTGCAGGAAAAGCAATGAGAGCAAGTTCCCTCCTATCTCTGGCAGAAGGTACGAGCTGCTTCTGTCTGAGCTGACCCCACAACTAGGTGCCTGCACAGGATTTTCAAATCAGTAGAGGTTCATTTTATGGTACCACACAGGCAAGCAGACTGTATGTGTATTTCTAAGTCCTTGGAAATGGGCACAAAGTGTGGGTGGAACAGCAGATTATTTGTTATTTGAGGTGAACAACACACACTACGTTCAAAATGACCTAACTGGTCTAATTATAGAGCTGACAGCTGTGTTATAATTGAGATTTCCAAGTGAATGCTTCCCCCACTGCTGGGAGAAGGGTACAGAAGTGCAAAAGCTACCACATTTGCTCCTTTTAGATTTGTTTAACAAAACAAGAAGATTTGTTTGGATAAGGAGCCTGTGTTAGTGTCACTAAGAATGGTGAAGGTTACAGGCAACCTGGGGATGTTACCTATGGGATCCATCTTTAATGTAGCAGCAAACTTCTAAATCTCATCCCAATGCCTTCATGTCCCCTTCCCATTATTACCATTTAGGAAAGCTCCAGGGAAAGGGAGTATTCTTAAAATTTCATGCTTTTATATAGGTGCAAATCATTCCTGGGGCTTGCACCATTAGGGAGATACTTGCAGTCATCAAGATGATGGATATTGAAGGCTCCTGAGCTTTTCTGAGGAGAGCTACATATTGACTGCAGAATGAGAGGGTATGCAGAAGGATTAGCATTCGATAAATCCATCACAGGAGTACCAAATATTATCACTTGGGTTTGGAATATCCCAAAATAGCTCAACACTGGCAATTTAGCATCATTTATATACTCTCAGCAGGGTAATATGACATCCTAAAAATGAATCTGATAAACTGAGCTGTCTTAAAAGGGTCTGTCTCTATTATTCCTATATTTCTTAGCTTTGCATTACAATAGAAATAATATTCCCCAGGAGCACAGTTCATTCAATTGTTCAAAGCAGCCCCAAATGAGAATGACAACAAAGCTCTGTTTTCTTAATTAACAACCTCAGAAAGTACCACATCAGGCAGGTAAATACTATCACCACTTTAAAACAAAGTACATGTAGGACCAGGTGCAGCTATTTACCAAAAGCTGCCAGAAAGCCAGCACAGTTTGTTTTTCCAGCATATGTTGTACACTCTCCACTATTTCTCTTGATGGAGGGAGCAATCTATGAGATGGTGGAAACATACAACACAGACCAGCAGAGCTGGAAAAAGGTACTAAATAAGCAGTAACCCAAGGAAATCTTCCTAGTTTACAGCTGTATCTTCTGTGTGAGGTAGAAAAGGTTTTAGGGCAGGATATTGCAGGGTGTGGACTGAGCAGTATAGCAGAGAGGGCTGGATGCATCTCAGCAGACAGGATGCCAGTTTGCAGGCCAGGTGGGGACACACTCAAACAGCTCCACTTGGAAACTCTTTGTTATGGGGTGGAAGGGATTAAATCTGTCATTTGAAATGAACCCAGCTTTCATAGTATCCGTTGAGGAGGTGCAATTTTTACTTCCCTTCTGCAGTAATGTTCAGGGCAGAACAGAGCTGAAAATAGAACACGAGATGTCTTAACCCAGGAACAACTCTGCCTTGTTTTCCCAAGGTGTTGGTGGCCAGTGCCAACAAAAGGCAGGCAGAGAAAGTGCTTGGCTGAACGTGGGCAGGGGGAACCAGGTGGAATTAGTTGTGTTCAGGGCAGGCTGCAAAGAGTCTGGTGAGGTACAAATCACATTCATTCATTGTGGACCTGGGCAGTCATTTGGATTGGATGGGGAAGGTCTAGAGGATGGTCACCTGCAGATTTTTAGCTGCAATGGTGACAGTCTGTTATGTATAAAACTGCAAACTCCAAAGTGGCTTTGAAGAAGTGGTATTCACTGTTTCAGACATGGGGACAATGGAAAAAAGTCACTTTTCCTAAAATAACAGGCATGTCAAAACTGAGATTTTATTTATTGACCTTTGAAAAACCCCATTAAAAATCCTTTTGCAGAAGCATCCGCTACCTTGTGCTTGGCCTGGGAAGTATGTGGGACCCAGCATGGCTGCTGCTGGTGTTCCTGGGAGCTGGACATGAGATCTGGGCCCTTGAGCATGCCCTCGTACATAATTCATTGGTGTGTTTTTAAAAAGACATCTGCTCTGTCTTGTGTCAGCCACAGGCTCCTGACTTGAACTGCTTATTCTTTCACTTAAGCTCTGCCCTTGTTCTGACAAAGGATTTCTAGTAGTTTATTTTTGATTACTAACAGTCTGGTAGAAAGTTAGATGCAGACATTATGTTCCTGGTAATGCAGAATTCCACTGTGGTGGGGGTGTTCTCAGCCTGTCCGTCAGACAGATAAAACAGGCTCATTTTTTTCTCCACTGTCAGATTTTTCAAAGGCTCTTTAAAAGCAGGTGCATAAATTATAACAAAACTGAAGTCAGAGGAAAACTCTTAAGTCTGCACCCTACTGAGAAGGGATTATGGGGAGTGGAAAGTATGAGTCATGATAGGGCTACTTCTTTTAGACAGAGTTAATACAGCTCCAGGCAGAGCAGGGGAGAGCCCTTTGGAGGGGCAGCCTGTTCTTGCCTCTAGAAAACACATTTCCATGCCTGCAAATCTGATGAGAGTTTAAAAACAAACAAACAAAAAAACCAACCCAGAAAAACAAACCCAAACCAAAAAGTAAAGAAAGTCAGTGAGATGTATTTATTCTTTGATCTTTCCATAAAGTCCAATTTCTTGGCTTCATTTCCAAGTATTTCAGTATTAAGAGCACAGCAGTGTTTGACTCTATTTTGGCAATTCAGCCACTGTGTCCAGAGATTTATGCTGGCTGCCCTTTATCTCTCCAGACATACTTGTACATGGAGTCTGAATTAAATGCCTGGGGCTAAAACTTTGCCCCTGATTCTCTCATCTTCTGTGTTATATTGGGTGCCCCACTGCAGCAGGGAAGGTGGCCAGTGACTGACCTGCTCTCCTGAACCCCCCTCTGGACTTTGATTCATATTCCTCCCCTTGCACACCACCATACAAATACTGAGCTTTACAATATTAACTGAGAGGTTAGAAGTCGGCTCCCATCAAGCTCCCATGATTTTGGAGCAGTGTGCCTGGGCTTACATCTGTCTCCCTCCGCCGAGGGAATTGCAAGGGAGTCTGATACACTGCCCAAGGGCACACAGCCCCCACCCCACCCCCAGACTCTGTGGCTATGATGGTGAAATTGGAAACATGTGCTGTGAAATTGGCCTCTTTCTGTTCCACTTCCCTGCAATCCCATTCTCCAGTTTCTGTTAGTCGGTGGGCTGGTTTACCACTGGGAACTGGTGGGATCCTGGCATGGAAAGCCTCGGATTCCATAGCTTCTTGTCAGGGGAAAGGGAGAACGTGACAAAGTTCACTCAAAAACGAGGGCAGAGAGGATTTGCTTTCCTACCAGCTCAAGTTGAATTTAAACCCATTTTCTCTGTGGAGAGCAGTTTTGGTTCCCTGTGTGCACTGACCAGAAGAGACCAGTGGACCCAGGATGATGAATTAGTGCTAGAAAACAGCTGAAACAAACATTTTGGCAAAAGGGTTCACTTTGTTTTGCATAATTTTGAATGTTTTAGTTAGAAATGTGCATAATTATGGGTAGGATGGCCTTGTTTCAGCAGTGTCATTGCAAGTGTATTTTCAGAAGGACTCTCTGTAGATTTTTGCAGCATTTCAGGCTTCCTTATGTAGTTTGGATTTAATCAGGTTTTTACTCGAAGACATAGATGATATCTTCAGTTAGCCCAGGTACATACAGCATCAAAAAGATGTCAGCAGGCTCACAGAGTTCCAGAAGTCCTCTCAAAGTTGAAAGGACCATAACTTTCCATTCTTCAGCAATAGTATCAGAGGTGGGGCTGGCCTTTTATTATTCTAATTTAAAAATTCAGGATCTGCAAACCAGGTGCATTGGTCACTGCATGGTAAGTGAACTTCAGATGAAGGGGTACTTGTGGCACTACCAGCTTGCTGGCATCAGTCTGGACTTTTCATCCTCTCAGGAGAGCTCCTTGAAGAGACACAAAATAACAAAATCTGCAGTCTATATTTCTGAAATTTTTTTAAGGGAGCAAGGTTAACAAGGGCTGTCTTAGTCTCAGCTTTCATAAAGACAGGTTACATAGAGATAAGAAAACAAGGCTTGTAGGGTTTGTATTTTTTTCTGTAGGCAAACACAGGTGACAAATTAAACTGAGGAATGCCTTGTTCTTCAGTTTACTCTCAAAATATAACACATATCCAGAGGAATTTATTTTTTTTTTCTGTTAAGTTTATGACACTGTCTTTGTTATTTTCATTCCTGATGATTCACTTGTCACAATAAGAACCTCAGCTGAGAAACAAACCTCTGCAGCTCCTTTGCTTCTCTTCACTCTGCCTCTCTCCAGCACCCCCATGCCGGGCTGCCCAGAAGTGTCCATGGTGATGGGCACAGCGTGTGGCATAACCTGGGCAAATACTGCTATGGTGGGTGGTGAGAGGGTCCTCTGTCATCCGTGACCCCCTGGGGCGCCTCTGCTGTGAAGCTGAACCACTGACCACACTTGAATGCCAGCTCTTCCATGAGGAGTGAGAAGGTTCAGCTTGACACTGTTCTCACCTGACTCTGTCACTGCTGGTGGCAGCGAGGGTTGATTGCCCTTAAAGGAGAAACGCTCTCTCTGCAGCAACACCTTCATTGAGCTGACACAAGTAGAAGTTTTAAGTGCCAGTTACCCAAAACCCAAGGGGGTTTAAGGCATTAAATTCTGTGTTAGCGTGTGATGACAGTTATGGTATTTCCCTTGTATTTGCAGTGACAACTCCTCTGCCTGTGCTCTCTCACATTTATTTTCTCTTGACCTCTCCTCTCCAACCAACCACACCTGCATCTCCTTTATTTCACTTTGGCCAAGCCTAGGCCACTTTTCTATCCCCACAGTCAGGGAGGTTTGTACCAGATAGGGCTGCTCACTCCCTGCTCACTCATTAGACCCTCCTACTTGACCACATTAATTCCTGTCTGGTCTTACCTCCTTGTAATACCACCCTTAGGGTGCTGTTCAAAATGATATTGCTAAATTGTGCTGTGTTTCCTCTGATACATGCTCCTAGAACTCCATCTTCCTTTCTTATAGATATATACATTTCTCATTGCTATATATTTCTTCGTTGCTTTATAAAATGCAGGTAATGCAAATTGACATAAAGCACGATGGCCTCCAAACCACCCAGAAAGCTGGGAGTATGGCCACACATCAGCAGAGCAACTCATTCTGGGTTTTCATTTTCCCTTTCTTTAGATTCTTGCCTTGCAAATGTTTTATGGTTTTCAACAGCCCCACTAATGGCCCTTGATGACAAATCCACAAACATTGGCCTGATACACTTACAATTAATATCATCTTTGCCTTAGGGACAGCCTCAGAGAGCGAGATTACAGGCAACACTGCCGCAGTTCCATAGGCTTGCAGCTGTATGAACAGAGGCCAGCTCTGTACCCCTAGTAACCCCAGGACTGCTGAGACAGGCAGAGGAGTGGGTGAGGAGACCCTGCTTGCAGGGTCTGACACTATCTCTAGCTCTGCTGCTGCCCAGGGATCCCTGCCTTGCTGGACACATAGTGAAAGAGCCTCAGCTCCCTCATTGCTTCCTCTGCCCCATTACTGCCTATGTCCCCATGCCATGGCTTTTCCTTTCTGAACTGATGTTGTCATCTTATTCAAACCCCTCCTAGTGAGAATGAAGGAGCCCAGGCAGGAGGAGCTCTGCTGCCATTCTGAGCTGGTATTAACCACCCCAACTCCCTTTGAGCCAGTAGCCATTGACCACCAGTAACTAATTACCTAGGGATTGATGTCTCTACCTGGTTAGATAGCTATTAACAGCAATCTCCAGCACGTTATCCATAATTTTAATCCAAATCTGTAGGCTACTATGAAAAGACTATTTTGTCACACTAATTTTGGCTTGTGAGGTGTTAGAGGTTTTAACATTTAACCCCTTGTTTCTTTTCATTCTTTACCTGTTTTGCAGCTTCTCAACTGGTGTTAGTGATTCTAGCCCTTTTGTGCATAGTGGATTTACACTGATTGATGTCAGCTCAGGATGTGGCACTGCATGCTGACACTTGGGTACCTGGGAAAAAAAATGCTGTCTTTGGTATAATTTTCAATAAGAAAGTTAAACAGTTCAAGATTATGATGAAAATAATACTCTGCTAGCACTTAAATCAGCTATACTGAATTTACACGTAGGAGCAATTGTGATCATTTCCTTCATGCTGACTAATACAATCATGAAGACTGTGGCTGGTTCCACCTCTTCATGGCTTTACTCACCAGCTTTGTTCAGAGGATCAGTTGCCAAACTCAAAGTTAGACAGACTTTATGAATCATATTTATTTACATTACGGTAGTGCTTGGGAGGTCTAGTCCCGGGCCAGGAGCCTGCTGCTCGAGGTGCTGCACAGGCACCCTGCCCCAAAGGCTTTACGATAGCTTTTAAGAGAAGAGAGAAGGGAAAGAAAGCAAAGGCAGGGGTTACCCCATGGGGACTGGGGAATGCTGTTTGGCTTCTTGTTAAGTCTTTGTAGGAGAAGCGGGGAATGAGAGAAAGATTTTACTTTCCTAGACAGAGGAGGGGACCAAACCACTGTGCTCCAGAGACAATAGTTCCAGCTATCTAGGCTGGTGCTAAAACCAGCACATAGGATGGGTACAGGTTTTTATTGCTTAGAGTGGAACTTTCATAGCTAAACTAATTTTTGAGGAAAAGATAAATGTTTCCAGCATTGGCAAATGAGTGCATTATCCCCTAGATTAATTACTGTAGAGTGAAATAAGGTGCTCATTATTTATTCAAAGCTTCACAAGAAATCCTTGGTGGATACTGAGCTCAGAGGCCTGATTGGATACAGAGGAAAGGACAAAACCTTCAAGGTGGTGTGTAAATAACGTGCTTGTCTCTGTGGTAGCATGGAGCTGAAGGGAGAGGGAACCCAGCAGCTTCCTCACCCTGAGAGCAGCTTGGCCACGGGGCGGATCCACACCCTCAGTGTGGGAAGAGCCTCTTCTCACAGGGAATCACCACGCTTTGATCCCACTGCTGACACTGTTTTTTACACATGTCATTTCAGTGGCTTCTTCATAGAGTTCTCTGTGCTTGCAGGCAACTCCTTTTTTCCCTTTGGTAGTAGTGAAAACTCCTCACTTTTTAACCGGTTAACTGGCCCGATCGCCACTGGCCTGGCAGCCATGGTACACCAGTGCACTCTGAGGCTGCCCTGTGGTGCAGCGTTGGATAGCTCAACCTTTTCACATGAAAAAGGATGTAGAAAAGTAAAAACTTGTAATGTGTAAAGGCACCGAGTTCAGCAGTGCCATGGCAGGGATGAATTTGGCTTCAGGCAGTTATTCTTGCAGCTCTCCCAGCCCTGTGCAAAAACATCAGCTGGATAATTGACAGGTTTGGGTGTCTGCTGCCACCTTGTTTCCTTTTGCCTTCCATGCCTGATCATGGCTTTGAAATGCTAATTGCAAACTTTATGTGGTCTGTCAAAGGGTGTTTGAGTTATTTTGATGTATTTTTTATGCACTCTGGAGCTTCATAATCAAACTTTGAGGTTTACTTAAGAAGGTAAGAACCACTCCTTGTCAAAGATGACAACCAGAGGTAGACCAGGGAAGGGGCTGGGAGAATTTGCAGTAAGGGCTGAAAGCTGAAGCAGCTGCATGTAGAATATCAGGGCTCACCAGGAGGTTCGAGCATCAATTTGGGAGGCTGGGGAGGTTTTTCACCAGCGACCCCTTGCTCTGCTGGTGTTTATGTGGGGATATGTGCAGTCAGGCTCCTGTGGTTGCATGGGGAGGACTGGCTTTTATTTTTTTTCCCCGCTGCTGCTGCATTAAGGCATCATCCCCCCTGCATGCTGGTCTATTTAAACCTTGGGCTGCTGTGGGCAGAGCTGGCCCCATGTGTGGTGGGGAGCACAGAGCCAGCCCTTGTGCTCAGGGGAGTATTTTAGGCACTGGTGTAAGACAAATGAGAAGCGCCGTTCCTTCAGTGGGCTACAGAAACTGGGTTGTATTGAAAAGAAATGTTATATAAGGGGCTAAAATTAGCAGGATGGAAAAAAAAAGTCTGCTAAATACTCCCGTCTCTCTGTTGACACAAGCAGACTTCCACAAGAAGGGGAGGGCTCCTTAATTATACTTTTCTGACGTATTCCAGAAATTAGGGATTGAAAGTCTGTGTGCTCGGGTTGCCCACTCTGGCAGGTCACTCGCAGGGGATGATGTGAGCAGCCCTCGCAGAGTCTCACTCATGGTAGAATGGGATGGGAACAGATCCTGCCCCATCCTCTGTGGGAAGGTAATCCTGCCACCAGTTTAGTTGGCATCAAACAGGCAAATGGAGCCAGCAGGTGCAGGTGGAATTTGAAGGTAGCAGGGTTGGAGATATTCAGCGCCCCTCACCACTCTCATCTCTCTACAGGTTAATCAGTCATTACTGAGCATCCCTGTGGAAGGATAACATGGCCTTTTCCCCCCAGCTAGGCATACAGACAAACGGTTTTGTTGTTTTTAGGACCCTCCTGTTGAAATTGAGCCTGTTATGCAGTATGGCTGAGGCTTGTTCTCTCTGCTTTTCCCTCTGCCCACCCTACCAGTAGACCAGCTTACTTGCTTTTCAATATTTGTCTTCTAAGTCATAACCTTAGAGACCTTTCTTGCCCTGTAAATACCAGTTGTCTTTTGCTCTTTACCCAGAGAAATGGTGTGGGGGTGCAGGGTAGACCCAGGTGGGTGCTGGGGAGACGTTGCTATTGCCACAGCTGCCCCAGGTCTGGGCAGCTGCAGACACAGCTTCTGTCAAAGAGTCTTGCAGGCCAACCAATGAATTTTATCATTCCTTTGAGTTTCAGCACCTCAGAGGAAAGAAGAGGCATAGAGCAGTGAGAGGCCAGTGGAAAACAAACCCTCTCCCAAGGGAGGCTCCTGTCAGCCTGGCATCATGGGCAGCTAGCTCCATCACCTGCCTTCCTGACACTGCCGTGCTGTGGGAAGCAGACGCTCACCCCAGTACTGTCATCCCTGACAGAAAACATCTATTTCGCTGCCTCCCACACGTTGGCATCACAGGAAACCGGAGGCTTTATATAGAGGTGGGAACCACACTCCCCAGTCACCCCGGCGCGGAGGGGTTGCCTCGCACATGTGCTCACAGCACCTGCCGAGGGAGGAGGGGAGCAACTTGGGATCCTTGCCTTGGCTTGCCGAGAACCTGGCCAAAGGGCCCCTGTGCAGGGCTGCTTTCCTGAGCCTGGAAGAGCAGGACCCACCTCCGGGAGCTTCCCCACATGGCCTTTGCTTGTGCTGCCCTCCCGCTGGCAGCAGACCAGTTCATCAGCTATTCTGGCGCTGTCCTTTCCCAGGGCCCCTAGAAGCAGGGCTGTTACAGCTACAACTGTTGGAAAAAAATTCCAGCAAAGACATTTTCTAACAGAAAACTGTATTTCAGAAAAATGAAGGGTTATTTTTCTGGGAATGCTCTGTCTGTACCCCTATAGACCATTTGTTTGGTTTGGTTTGTTTTTTTTTTCCAAAAATCCTAAATTATTTTAAAATGCTTATGCAGGATTCATGGGAGTTGTAGTCCAATGTCTTTCATTCCCTCTGCTCTGAGCTTCCAGGACAGAATATACTTTCCATATTGCACCATACAGGTTTATGAAGGGAAGAAGTCCTGCAGCTAGTGAAGTTTGTTCCAAAGCCCAGAAATGTTATTTTCACTAAACTCAACGGTATCTGGAGTTAGATGCCACAGCCTGCATGAATAACAATCCAAGAGCTAAAGCAGTAAGTTATTACATGTTAAACTAAAAATTGTTCTTGTTTCTTGAGGGAAACAAGGGTTCTGTGGTAGAACCTTGCTTGGTGTGTGGGAGGTCCCACGGTGTTTGCGGTGCCTTGTCAGAGCAGAGGCAGATGTAACGTCAAGGTGTCTAAGCATTCACAAGTATGTTTTACTGGTAGCTATTAACTTTGTTTCTTCTTTTACTCAGTGGTTTGCTGGGATACTGCTAAAAGTAAAATGGGAGATTTACTGAAGAGAATGGGCTGAACTATTTTTAGCAGAGGCTTATAAATCACTTAATATGTTAACTTTTTGTTTTGAGCTTTCAATTCAGACAATGGAAAATAGGGCTCTCAGATCAAATAAACATTCCCTTTCTATTGATGAAAAAATAAACATAAGCTGCTTAAATATCTGTAGAGCATAAATTATTAATCACATGAGGAAGAAAAACACAAGCCCACTGTGATCTTGAGAAAAGTATGAGTCTCGGGAGTGCAGGAAAGGCTGGGAGAGGTCAAGACACAGCTGGAAAACTGTTGTGGTTTCCAGAGTAGGATGTGGCACGTACAAGTTTTTAATGCCTCTAGACGGTACTGGATAGGGCAGAGCAAGGGTGAAAACAACACCCATGTCCTCTGCAAGATTTCCAGAATCCCATTCATGCACCAAAATGGATGGTTGTAGCTCATTTTTTTTTCTGTCACTGAACTGTGCTGCTAGCCCTGGTCTGAAGCTGCCTGGAGGTGGCAGGACAGGATCCTTGCACAGGCACGCACTGTACGGCTGGCATCAGCCATGGTCTAGGTCCCCAACCTCCTCCAGAAAAGCTCTCATGGGGATGAGCTGTGCTCTCAAGGCCTGGGTAACATGCAGTGTGTGTGCTGAGCCTGTGTTAGGAGTAAGATGACTTGGCTGAGAGTAGGCAGTCTTGTTCTCCACTGCCCCTGTTGATATATGTCCTCTTGGTCACATACATGCCAACAAAAGTCCCTCTCCCTTAGACCTTGACACTCTTGGGCTCCAGGTTATGAAGCACCATGAATTCAGAAGAAAATGCACATTCCCTTTTGTGCAATTCTACCATGCTTAAATCTCAAGTCATTTGAATTTGGGTTGTATTGGTTATCTTCTAAGCATTTTTAAAAGATTATTTTGAGGTGGTTCTTAGTGTAGGAACAAAGTAGTGCATACATATTCAAGCATGCATATATATGATACTTCTATTTATAGGCATCAAATACCTGTTGGTCAACTCCTAGTGTAAGCGTTCCCTTCACTCACTAGATCTATCTGGTAGTTACAGATTGTTCCTACAGTGCATGCATAGAGCTTTTTGGAGATGTAAGTGCAGGTTTATATGTATACGGATATTTGACCCGTCATAGGTAAAAGCTGAGTCTAAAATTGCAGATGATGCTTGGCAAGAGAACATGGCATTATTTCTAGTGTGGAGTTATTTAGCAAGCATATGCACCATCTCTGAGAGACTGCATTGCTCCATAATTTTTAATTATCACTCTCAATCATCATCCAACAGCTGGGAAGCTGTCAGAAGATGGTTCTTTTCTTCCTTGGACTGGTGTGCTTGGACTAACAGCCATGTGCTGGGAGGACCGAGCATGTCCTGCCCAATGAAAATCAACACAGGCTGTGCGATGGAAACTGCACACTCAAAAAGCAGAGCCTAAAAAAGTCTTAAAGCCAATGCCATATTCCCAGAGGGAGTACCTGAGCTCCACGGCTGCCATGGGACTGGGAGGCACCATGGGCACCCTGTGCATGGAGGTGTCCAAGGGGAATTGGGAATCCTATCTGTTCACTACATCAGGCCACTTGGTTTCTGCAAGCTTTCAAGACTTGCTGCATCATGGAAAGGCTGAATTGAAAAGTTATTTCATCTGCAAAGAAGACTCTAAGAAGCGACTACGTCATGGGTCTGTTGAACAGATTATCACAAGCATATAAATTGACAAAGGAAAGTGCTTAGGAAAATGTAAGTTAACACTTACAAACCTGATTTTCCTGCTTCCCATGGTATTGATTTCAAGTGTTTTCTCTTGTACTGGACCATGTGGAAAAAAAAAAATCACACATTCCCTGAGAAAACAAAAACAAAATTGAATTCCGAGTACTGTGCTTTTCTTCTCCAGCAAAATCTCAGCAGAGAGTGCACTTTCTTTTTACTTTGGAAAGAACCAATTTAGAAAATAGTTGCGAGGTGGTTTCCAGTAGTTATTAATCCCAAAAGTTTTGACAGCTTTGCCTTTCATTTACAACATAAGACTTCACTTTGGTTATGCTCCCAATCAAGATCTGAATTTCAAAGCTCTCTCCAGGCACCTTCTCATTCCAATGCTTCAGGTAGCATCTCTTCTGACAAAAAAGCTCAGACTTTCTTTCTGCCACATGACTTTGCCAGTGTTTCTCCCTCCTGCTGTGGAGATGCCAGCTTTGTAGATTTGGGACTTTTACAGAGCTTCAAAAGTATTTTTCATCGAACCAGATCTGGGACCTGGTTTGGAGTTGTCAGTTTAAATGACCAGTCGAGGCAGACAGGGATGGGGCTTCCTGCAGGGCCTCAGCAGGGATGGATTAAATGGTCTCTATCTTCCAAAAAAAAAAAAAGGATCAAATTGTGATACATCTCACACAAGGAATCCACCTGGGTAGTCACATCCCAAAAGAAATGGACATCATTTTTTTAATTTCAGTTCTGGTCTTACTGAAATAGAGTGAATTGGAGTGGTTGCATTCTTCCTTTTATCCAGCATTCAGAGGCCAGTAACATGCCTGGAGCCCAAACAGCCAAGAGTACTGATAACATGGTTCCTCAGACAACCCCCATTCAAGGGTAGGACTGGAGAAGAAAGCACCACGAAGAGATGTGGTGGTATTCCCCAGCTTTAGATAAAAATATGTGCTCACAAGAATTATGTGTCCCTGTCTGCTCAGAGATTCTTCTAAGGACTGTACTGTGTTCCCATCTCATTCTGGCCAAGCTGTATCCTTGATGGCAATGGCAGTGCCCAACCACCCACCATTGGAATAAATCTGGGACATACGCTGTGATATTTAGGAAAACCCAATATTTGAATCCTCACTACTCCAGAGGTAGAGTTCACTTTTTTTTTCCCTCAAAACTAGAAGAAGAAACCATGAAGTCCTCTGGCTGCCTCTGAGTTTTGCTCTTGCTGGGAGGGAGGGCTGATGTTTCTGTGTGGCCCAAGATCTGTATCCTTTCACAGAAAGCTTCTGGTTTTCTTCAGAGTCCAGCATCTTCCCTAGTCCTCCTTTTCCCTTCCACTATCAGCAGGAGCCACATGCACATACCATCCTGCTTCATCTTTTGAGCAACTTCAGATGCGGAATTTTGAAGGGGAGAAAAACAGATTAGTTCTCTCAAAGTGGACATCCCTGTGACCTTGAGTTAGTTTAAATAAACAATTGTCTTTTAAGGCCTTACCAACAGTGAAAACTTGTCTTTCTATTTGCCGATGTCATTTTTTTATAACTGCTGGTTTCGCTTCTTTTGGCAAGCAGAAAAACAAGCTCCCTTCTCCTGTCCCTTTCCCCTCTGTAAATACAGGCAGTTGCAGAATAGCTGAATTCCCCCAACAGCTGCTTCCAAGGTGAGAGGAATAGAGGCAACCCAGGGTGTTATTTAGAGACACTGGTTTTAAAGAGAGACTACAAGATCCTCAAAAGAACTGGAAAGGGTCTGCTTGTGTGCAAAAAGGCAGCGTGTGCTGCCCACCTGGATGACACCTCTGCTGGCACAGCAGGCTGCATACGCTGAGTCGTTTCTTTACAAAACCTGTGATTTCCATCCAAACCAGAGAAAATTTTCTTGAAGGCTTTGTCATGCCCTTGTTTTTGAAATGGTAGAATGTAATTCAAACAGAAGTGACTCACCCCAGACTGTGCTAGTGGGAGCTGTGGGGTCAGTAGGAGTTGACCCTTTGGTTTTATGCCTCTAAAATGTGCTCCTTTCCTCATGAACGCATCTACTTGCTGTGTCTGGTATGGCTTGAGGAAAGGACCTCTAGACAGTTTGATGAATTTTCATCAGTCTGAGCAAGAGCAGAATAAAGACTGGAGAAACAGACAGGGAGGGGAAGATATCAGGAGGAGCATCCTGGGGGGGTTATCCCAGAAAGTTTAAAAGGAGTAGTTAGGGGGATTAAATCTTGGCTGACAGATGCCTGGAGCTATAAGAAAGGAAATTTCATTCCTGTTTCTTTTCAGGGAACTGGGGCTATTCATTCTGCATAAATAAGTAGGATTTCATCAGAGAAATGCCTAAGTCCTTTGTCAATTTTTCCTATTAATTGGGTTATTTAGTGGGGCCCTAAACTTTGATCCAGATCAAACAAGGCTAAGTCTGGCTAGCAGAAGCGAGAGCCATTTTCAAAGGAACAAGCTGTGAGTCAGTATTGCTACTGAATCTGATGGAACAAATAACAAGCTGTGCACAAAGCCTAGGACCTTAGGCCAAAAGACTTTAAATAAATGCTTAAAACAAGAGGTGAACTTGAAAAAGGAATTAAGCCGATCTGAGGCAGCTACAGACTTTGCAAAAGGAATTAAAATAAGATTAGAGCAAATTCTAATAAAGAGCCATAGGCTTCAAAAAAAGGAGTTGAAGGAGCATCTAGAAGAATTCCAGAGCAGCTAAAAGCTGTCTTGCAGGCAGAGGTTAAGTTGGTGCTGGGGAGGGGAGCACAAAGCACCCTGGAAGGCAGCTGAGCACAGATGCAGTTGTGCCAGCCCCACCTCAGTACTGGAGAGTCAAGACGCCTTTGGTGATCATGGAGCTTCATAACCAAGAGGAGATACATTGTGAAGAAGCTGAAAAGGCACATACAAAAGTGAAAGAAAATAGGCAATGAGAACCCCATCCCTGGTGAAAACTGATCCCAGAAGATGTCTAACTCCAGGCTAGGAATTTGTTGGAATTTTCTATACTGCCAGTCCATGGAGACTTTGAGGAGAGGTCAAGCTATCTCCATTCAATCAGTCCTTGAGACAAAAAAATCCTGAGGGGACTTACTTGCTCAGTTCAAGATCAGTGAGCACACAGCTGGCTTGAAGGTGGTGACCGAGGCCATTTCCAGCTGTGAGTGATGGCGACACAGCTCTGCTGGTGCTGCAGAATGGAGCAATATCCTATTGAACATGAAGCTTTAAAGGTTAGAGGGAGAAAAGCAAACCCACCTGAATTCCTGACCTTTCCAAGGGCCCACAAGGGTTTCCCAAATGATTTGGCACTTGATCATTCCAGAAGGTGTTTGCTTGGTTTGGGTTGCAAGTCTTAGGGGCAAAGGGACCCAGGAACATATGGGATCTGCATCAGAGAAGGGACTGAGAGGAGCTGAGCCTTGAGACAACCTTCAGTAGCCACAGAGATGGGGAGGAACAGTACTGCTGCCTGCTCTCTGTTTTGTTTCAGTCCTGCATGGGAAAGGATAGGAAGCCAAGTTGATTCATGAACGGGCTCTGCTCTAAGAGACTGTCAAGAGCTTTTGGGTTGAGTGCTGTAGGAGGTGGGAGGGAAGATGCTGCTAATTGCTTTCCTCAGGTACAGAATGGGTAATGTTTCCTTGTAGCTGAGCAGATTTCCAGGATGTGCAAACTTGGGCCATGCTGTGATAATTAGGTGAAATACCAGGGAGAACTGGGGCAAACCTAGCTTGCCTTGGTTTGGTGTACATATCATACTGTATTTTGGTAAAGAAATCAACAGCTTCTTGAATTATGCTGGTAATTAGATGCCAATCTTATACCAAGCCTCTCTTTCTGTATAGTGAAATTTCATGTTATCTTGCAACAAGGGACCATTTCTGACTGACAGCACAAGAGTTTTACAGCTACAAAAACTGGTAGGATCTTGACAATTAAAGCCTGTAAATGACATCTACCTTGAATGATAGATAATTTAAAGTGGTTCAAGACAGACTAGCCAAGCAAAAGTGAACGAAACAATGGATGGCAAAAGTGTACTCCAAGCTCATGTGTTACTGCTGTGGGACCCTTTCTTTTGATGGTCAAGTGTGAACTGATGTTTGAATTCCATATTGGAGCCCTCTTGGCATTATGGGATGAAAGTGAATGGAGAAGGTTGAGAAGCTCTGTAGCTAAATGCTTTAGTTAAATTATAAAATCCACATTGATCATCTCTCCTCAAACAAATTAAATCTGTCCCTCTCCCTTCCAGCCCACTCAGCTTTGCTTGCGATGTACTCTGGCAACATTCATGTGTTGTTTAGTCAAAATAATTCCTATCTGTCTTTGTGCAATCCCCTCTCTTCTCATCGAGGAAGTCAAATGTCCTGAATACTAAGCAGAAAAAACTTTAAGCTAAGCTGTGCAGTGTAACTTTGTACACCAAACACTTTCAAGTCCATGCTGTCACCAGCACCAAAGAAGCTTTAGGCTTTGAGGGTTCTGCCTCCCACTGCCTTTCTCTGAACTTTGAGAGCAATCTCATGCCTCCATTTGCCTATCAACCTCATGCAGCTGAGTGACTTATGGATTATTGACAGTGCTTTGTGATGCCCTAATGAGAGAGATGAGGCATGGGTGGGAGATTATTTGAATAGTGGTCTACCTGCAAGAGATGGAAATATTTATTTATTTCCTTCCAAGTCCTATAGCGCCAGGAAATACCTTTGTGGCAACAAATGTCATTGAAGGAAACTCGTTAGCCCAGGACAAAGCTGAAATATAGTGGCGTGTATCTGGATTTCTTTGAATTTCTGGCGTATGATCCTTTTGTGCCCAGCCTCAGTTACAGTAAGTCTGCTTCACAACAGGTTTCTAAACCATTCATCTTAACGCTGCAGACACACAGAGAATCCCACAAGGGATAGCAGGGGTAATTTCAGAGTTGTGTGTCTTGGGGAGGGATGCTCTTCAGCTGCACATTAGGCAGCCGCTGGTAGAAAAGGGCATTTGCAAGGTTTCCATGGCAGCTGATTCCCCCTGCTGGAGCTGCAAGCTGCAACTGGGGACACTTTAAAAGCACAAGAAGGAAAATCCAGATACCCCGCTCATTTGGAGCCTGCAAAGCCTGCAGGGCAGTTAGTGGACCCTGTTTTGCTCAGGCTGGTTATCTGGCAGCTTGAGCTTTCAGAGCTGCCAGTGACTGGGAAGGGCTGGGGACACGGGTGTCACACCAGGTGACACAGAGCTGTCACTCGCTTTGGAGAGAGGCTGGACCAGACCCTACAGTTGGGGGAGCCTCAGTCTGTGTGGAGGTGGAAAGAGTGTGTGAGCATTCCCCCTTTTGGCATCTCTGAATTATCCACTGTTTATTACACAGGCAGCGCCCGGGTGACGTGCAGCTCACAGGGAAGAGAGGCAGTTTGTCAGTGCCACTGGCATCCAGCACGAGAAGAGATTACAATGAAAAAGGAAGCACTGAGCATGAAACAGATTTACTGGGGTTGCTGCAGCCTTTTTATCCCCTCATTATTCATTGAAATGGGCCCTCTAGCAAATATTTTTCTACCCACAGTGAGTAAACTTGAGGATTTTTTTCCCTGTTTGCAGCTCACTGGGTCCTGGATGGCTGGTTCAGGGGAAGCTCAGTTCCTGGGCAGGCTCTCCATACACTGCCAGGCAGGAGGTAGAAAAACCCTCTTAGGTCCTTTTTGCAGAGAATAGGCCTCTTTTTTTATTACTGGAGAAACCTTTCAGGAGCTCCCACTTGCCAATTGCCACAGTGCTTTCAGAGCAAACAAAATGAATCCTGCTTTTCCAACCCATCCGTGTTCCCTCAGGGCAAGCCACAGCACCGAGCACTTGGCCAGGCCCTGTGGAGTGCAGGGCCGGCAGCTGAAGCGGGTTGTATTTACAAGCTGGTGTGAGTAGCAGTGAGGGAATGTATTTAGTAGCATTGCATAAGCATGGTATTTGCAGACGCGGGCGAGTTCTTGTGCTGATGTCAAAGAGCAAAGCTCAGCTGGAGTCAATGCAAATCTCCACCTACTAAGGATCAGCCTGTGGTGCCAAATCTCTGGAGTGTTTTGTTTTCAGGGCACCAGGAGAATATTTCAGCTTGCTTTTTTTCTTCTTTTTTCTTGCAGTTCGAGAGCTGAAGTAAATACTGACATAAAGCAGTTGTCTTGGTGCTAAGGTCTCTGCTGGACAAGTTTTTTGTCAGCTAATTAAATCCTGTGGGTATTTCTAGGGGGCAGGTTATTTCTCTGTTTGAAACATGGTGACGGGCCAGTTTCAAGACCCTGTTCAGATACTCAGGTTGAAGCTTTACTGATGCAAGACCAGGTTTAATGCCCACTGCAGGTTCCTGTAGGATCTCTAATGGTGAGCACAGCTCTGATGGGCTGAGGAACCCCAGCACTGGGGAGAGAGCCTCCTGCTGAAGCTGACTTCTGCCAAGGTTGCCAGTCTTCTGCCCTCCTGGAAGACTGCCTTGCATGTCATAAATGCTTTCCTGAACCCTGCTCATACATCAGGAGTTTTGACCAGCCTGGCGTTTTTTCTCACTTTCAGTGGATTGCCCTGTGTAAGGTTTTGCTTTGCAGCCACGGGGGAGGAGTGAGGAATGAAGGTACCTTGACTCACCAAAGGGATCTGTTTAGGAAGGAAATTGCTATGGGCTTTGAGTTTCTTCATTTTCCTCTGCCATAGGAGGTGCTTGTTTGGGGTGGACAGCAGGTCACAAACTGGACATGGAGCAGTTGCTGGTACGTTTGAAATGAGTTGGTGAAAAAGTGCACAGGGCTTTCAGACCTGGTGAGATTGAGACTCTGTCTGCAATAGTCTAGAGAAGTGAGTGAGCAGTGTGAACAGAGAGCCAAATTTAAGTGTGGTCCTTAACAGAGAAAGAACCAGCACTAGTCCATTTTCTTACCTTGTGAGAGCTCTTCACATCACCTCCTTCCTCACACTGGTGTCCACTGATGATGGGAACAGGCATCCCAATTTCCTGATTGCTTTTTTCCTATTTTTTTTCATTCCTTTGGTCAGCCTGGATGTGACAGGTCCTGGGTTAGGAATCAGCACTGTGTCAGAGGCTGTTGGTTTCTCATCTATATGAGCAGCTGCTCTCATAGCAAGCTGGTCTAGCTGGTAAGAGTAGAGATGTCACCATGGATTTTCATACTAGACACGATGGAAACTTTTCAAAGCATGAACTGATTTGTGGTCCCTGCTGTTGAACAAGGGCATGTAGGTCCTGGTGTGAGCAAAGTCAGCCTGCTTGAGACATGCTGAAGGAAGGCAGAGTCAGATGTATTGCAATAAGCCGCACCCTAAGACTGTTATGAAATGCAGTGTCAGCGCCTTGTTACCATCTTGGGCTGGTACTGTGCTGCTGACTCCAGATGCTTTCTTTCAGAGGCCTGGGAGATGGGGTCTTCATCATGTGTTGGCATTTTCTGATGGTCATGGGAAGGTCCAGTGGACCAAGAAGGACCAAGTTCATAGGGTTTAGAGCTATTCTGGGAAGGTTGTCAGCAGCCTTGTCTTGCAGAACATATATTGTAGAAGCTCAGAGCCTGACAACACTTTTAAATGTCACCCTGAGAGTCAGCCATGTCATAATATGTATGAGGAATGGTTATTTCCCTAATAAGTGGGTGTCTGCCTGTGATCTTCAGCCTCTTGGCAGGCAGCAGCAGTAGAGAAGCCAAAGAACAGGTGGATGGCAGCATCCAGATACATAACACATACTGAACTGGGGCAATATGAATTAACTCTCTGAGGGCACTTTTCCAGCACACAAACCCTTTGAGCAGCCGTGGTGAGATGTGGCAGCCTGGGCAGAGTGCAGAAGACTGGCAAACTGGGCAGTGGCTCCTGTCCTGCCCCAAAGGATGCTGCTCTGCACTGGACTACCCAGTCCATGCTTTCATTTGGCTTTCTGCAAGAAATTAACAGGTCAGGTCATGCATCTTACAGAGACTATTGGCTCTCAGGAAAAGACTGTGCAGAAGCAGGGCCCTTGTTGCTCTGCACCATGCTCTTGGCTGCTCAGGCACCCACAGCAGAGACAGGCCATGGTACTGCCAGCACATGGGGAGCCCCAGCAGGGCTAAGCTGTCCCTCAGTGACCACTGTGAAACAACCCTGGGTCCAGCAGCCTCTGCTAAAAACTTCCCCTTCATGAACTACAGTGAGATCCTGACTAATTAGATGTCCCCATGTCCTGTCTCAGGGCTGCCACCAGATCTCTGCTTTCCTTTCCTTCACTCTTAAAAGAGTAGATAGTCAACAGCTTAGGAGAACCCCCTTGCATTTGGAAGCAAGGACGGAGAGGTGCTCTGTGTGCCCCACAGCCCAGGGGTGCCCATCAGCCCCTGCCTGCCCATGCCCCAGCCCGCCGAGCAGCGTGCCGCTGGCAGGAGCCAGAGCTCTGTCCTCTTGACCAAATTCGAAAAAGGAATTATTTATGTCTCCTGCATATTTCTGGGCTTGACTGCCCAAAAATGGCAAGCAGCACTGGGGCACACTGGTAGAGCCGTGGCTGGAGGAGCAGCCTCGTCAGGGGACAGGCAAACACAGACCCACCAGCCATTCCCTTCATAGGTCCCTGCTAATGGTGGGAGGAGGCAGGCAAAGGGATGGGTCTGGGAGGGTGGTGAGTGTTTGTGGGGGTTGAGATGCTCAGAAATCACTGTAGGATTCAGTGCAGAGTCTCCTTTTCCCTGAAGTACTTATTAAAAAAAAATAAAATTAAAAAATAATCTTTTTATAGCTCTCTGTAATGGATAAAAATAGCTAATAAGTTTTAAGAGAGACAGAGGCGTGCCTGCCCAACCAATCGCTGTCCTGGTTTGTGTTCTGCAATGGTTGATTGCAGCAGCTCTGACGGTTGTCTGCCGAGGGGAGAAAGAGTTAGCTTTTTAAAGGAGTGTTTCAAAACACCAAAGTGATCAGCAGTTGCAATCCCTTGTGAAGAGAGCAGAAAAGCTTCTGGAGAAAAACTGGGTAATA
This sequence comes from Ceyx melanurus, assembly GCA_024611195.1. Lineage (NCBI taxonomy): Eukaryota > Metazoa > Chordata > Aves > Coraciiformes > Alcedinidae > Ceyx > Ceyx melanurus. Next base: position 84,178 of record JANHGL010022874.1, on the reverse strand, counting down.
TGTGATTAAAAATGGTGGTTTGCTACATGTTTTCGAGTAAGCAGGAGGCTGCAAGGGAAGCAAACTGGGAGCAGGGATCGTGCTTCCATCAGCTGGGAACAGCCCCGAGCTTCAGAAATGTTCACATCCTGCTGAGGGTTTTGTTAGGATAGGACTATGCCCCAGGAAAAATGGATTTACTGTTGAAGCCACGTAACTTGGCTAAAAAGTTCGGATATGTTAAGAAATCTGCCAGCAGAACCACAACAGTTCAGTCATGTTCAAATTAAGATGCTTTGTGGGCCATGTTAATTTTGTCTGAATTCCCCACTGGAACAGCCCAAATGAACTTGTTTTGTTTAATTTTATGTTAAGTACAGCTATTATATTTAACTATAATTTCCTTATTATAGTTAATATTCATATCATGCACATCAGTCTTGTTAAAGCACAGCATTTCAGCGAGTCAACTTTTTCTTGAACTTCATTCTGTAGGAAATGTCAAGATTCAGGGATTTTTTCTTTTCTAAAGCAGAAGGATTTTGTTACCTAAACCTATAATAACCAAGATTTCCTGCGGCTGGCAGTTTTGGTTCCTACCCCCAGGGCTCCATCAGTGCCCAGCTGCAGCTTTGCGGGGGCTGTTTCGGTGGACATGGTGCTATGCTGGTGCTGTGCCAGCGCTGTGGGTGCTGCCAAATGGGGTAGAGTGGGACAGGCAGGACCAAGTCCTGCTGAGCCCAGGGAGGAATGCTCTACCACACATACCTTTCTGTGTGGTCAGAGGTATCATTGCTTGTGGCTTACTGGGTTCACATCTAATCGCAGGCAGCTGTGTGCCAGCTATAGGTATGTGTGGGTCAGTCCTTTGCTTCTAAACACCCATTCCCAAACTAGAGACTTACCTGTTGATAAAGGCATGCTACTGTGAAAACTTGACTCAAGAATCACGTGAAAAATGCATAGATGGACACTTCCCTGCCCAGACCACAGGTTGCATTTGAGATTGTGAACTTTATCTTCTCCCTCTTCCTATAAACGAGAGTAAAAAATGACACCTCCTGAAATAGTGCTGAGTGTCAGGATGCAGAGTGCAGTACAGCCCTGTGAGTGGAATTACTAATAACCTCCTAATGAGGGAAAATGACATTAGGCAGTCTTTGGCTGGTGCTTCCTTTGGATAATATAATCCAAGAGTGCAGGCTGTCAGCCTGCGGTCTAACCCCACTGCCACGAACAAAGCAATTCATCGGCTATATTGGCATTTATCTCATAATAACATTTGTCATCATCCAGAGTTTCTAAGGGCTCATGTTGCAGAACCTGCCATGGCAGGAGCATCAGTCCCACAGCAGGGGAGCAAGGTACAGCACCAATCCTGCACCCAGGCAGGAAGCGGTCCTGTCAGGGACACTTGCTGGATTTTCTCTTCTTCTGTTTAGTCAGAGATTAAGATCTCATTAATTTCCACAGCCCCAGGTTGTGGTCAAAAACAAGGGCCTCTGAGATGCCCTCCTTGATAGATTGACAATAATATAGTTGTCTGAGGGGTTTAAAAAACAAGTACAGCCACAGGAGACCTTCAGCAGTAGGGGAAGGCAGGGCAAAGTGGCTCCTCTATCCCTGGCCATCAGTGTGTTTACTGCCTGATGTCTGTGATGGAAAAGGTTTATCTGCAAAAATACTCTTATCCAAGATCAGGGTGGTGACTGGGCACACCACAACTGCTTTGCCAAGGCCATCTGAGGAGTCTGGCAGCTCACATAAGAGCCAAAGGTGCTCTGGGCACTGAGTCCTCCCTGAGCTTCCTGAGGGACAGTAATTTTAAAAATGAAGAATAGTCTTCCATCTGAAAGCACAGCTTTGTTGGATTTGTTTTAGTGAGACACCAGTTAAAGATGTTTTGAACTACTCTTTCTTCTTCACACAAAGATGAACCCTTTTGGCTGATTTCAGAGGTGAGCAGTGTCAAGGTGTAGTGTGCTTATTCCCTTGGCTGCTTCAGCACAGGGACACAAACTGCTTTGTTATTGCTCTAACAAAACCTTTCTGCATTTCTGCTCTTTGGTAAACTTCAAAAATGTACATTTCTCCTTTCAGAAGTTCTGTTTTTCCTCATCTTCCTTGTTGCTCTGATGACTGACTGCACATCCAGTTCCAGAGAGCCCATCAGTGTGGCATCTGGGCATCGGAGACAGAGACCTCTCTTAGATAACAGCACACAACTGTCATTATTCTCCCTGCCTGGCACAACCAGACAAAGATACTTGCAGTGCTTCAGAACTATTACAAGATCAAAATCTGAATACCAATAAACCTGTTTCTGTCTGAAGGCAGCTCAGGGAGATCAGCAGGGCAAAGCCACTTTGATAGGACTGAGCCTTCCACGCACGAGATCTGAACAACGGGTCTGGCCTCAAACCAGGCTTTTAAAATGTGGAACAGAGAGATTTTCATCCTGAGAAGCAAATGGAACATCCTATGAGCAGCCTTGTGTTGTGGCAAAAATCTTGTCTGCTCTGAGCAAAGGAAAGGAAAACAATCCCCATTGCATGTCTCCCACCCTCTGGGAAAAGCCAGGCTTCTTCTAGCAGAGAGCAGTGCTGTCCCTTCTCCTGGGGACATGGAGTGACACCTGTGACACCTTCTGTTCTGTCCACAGCTTGGCTTAGGGCTTCCTTAGAGGCTCTATACAGCTGGAGGTGTGCGTGAGAATCCCTGGCAGATCCCTGGGGATATGTTTCCTCTGAGGAAAACAGAAGAGTTCTAATATGTAAATAACATGTATGTACAACCACACTCTTGCACAAGTGAACACGTCTGCACAGAGGCTGTCACACACATGTGAATGACATACACAAACCCGATCCTTCACCGGGCAATTATTCTGTTAGTTTTGAAAGACAATTTCTGTGTTTATTTTTAAGTTTTATTTTGATGGTAGCAATTTATCTGATGATCAATTTTAGTTTGCAGTCTGTTACTTTGTATTGTGGATTCCTGCTGCTTTCATTTATTGGGATTATGTTTCCCATTAACATGTTATTGTGAAGCATTTTTCACTGTCAGCAGTTGCCTTTCCTGTAGCTGTTGCCTTTAGAACAAAATTCTGCAGATTGTTCCTCGCTAGAGTGACTGAAACCAGCCCCTCTCAGTAAGTGACAGGGGACTGGTAGAATTTATTTGGAAAGGGGATTTGTTTGTTTAATTTTGGGCAGCACATATTTAACCATTACTTGAACTGTTCAATCTGGAACCTCTCCATCTGTGGCTCCTTTTGCTCTGTTTCTGGAGATGCATGCAGTTACGTGGCCAGCATTCAGTGGAATGTGCTTGGATTCTTTCTTTCTCCTATAAGCTGTTCAGAACTGATTTCCTTAAAAAATGAGATTTCAATATACCAGTATTTGCTGCTCACTGATGAGGAGGAAGAGGCAGAATGGCTTTGATAGGATCCTCTTTCTGCAGCCAGGTCAGGAGCAAGTGCCACATGCTCAGGTGGTGGGTGACCTTTTGCTCTTTGCTGGGAACTTCTGCTCAGAACAGATGAGCAGAGGGATCCTGCCTGGCAGTGCAAGGGAAAGCATGGCCAGAAGTCACTGCATGTCCCCAGTGTGAGCTGGGCTTGACCAGCCTGAGCTGTTCACCTGCCTATTGCTGGAGCACCATGGAGACTAGGCCAGCTGAGCTGGGGCACAGCTGTTTTTCAGGATGTTTCCACATCACCTGCAGCACACAGATGCTATCAAAGCAGCCTTAAGGGTAGTGGGCAAGAAATAATTCAATTTTTTTGTGCTCTTGTGATCTGAAAGCTGTGGCTTACCTTCATGTCAGTAAGACATTTCCTCAGTCATTCCTTGCTGTCCAAGATCAGCTTGGTTTGATATGTCTGTACATGTCTTCTGCTTCTGTGGTGCCTAGGTGTCTACAGATATCTGGGGAAAACTAACGAAGAGTCTTAGCATCCTTCTAGGAGATTCCCAAACTTGGCACGTCCTGGAGTGCTTATTTAACCCTTTCAGTTCTTTCAGCTTGGGTGACTCCTGCTCATTCCCTACCAGACCAGTGAAGACAAACATGGGGAAATGCTGAGAACCACCACACTCTTGGTGCTGCTCCTGATGCAGGGAGAAATTTGTCCTAGATCTCTGCTCAGGTGGTTCTACATGCATGTCGTGGTGCTGCTGCCTGAGAAGGCTCCATGCAGCAGCTCCCAGAGGCCTGAGCCCTTCTCAAAACACAGTCTCAGGAACTTGGCAAACAAGAAGCAAATGTAAATAGGAAAGGCAGACAAAAATCCCATCAAAACATAACTGTGACAAAAGCTAGGAGCAGCAATGAGGCTTTATTTACATGTTAATCAAATCAATCCTGCTTTGTCAGCCATGTTATCTAGATTGAAAGAGGCTATAAATACACAGGAGCAGAAAGAAGCTCCAGAGAAGATCGCTTCTAATTCTGGTGCAGTTTTGCCATTAATAGAAGGATATGCTATACAAGACTTGATGAAGACTTTTTGCCCCTGCAATGCACAGATGGCAATGCCTCCAAACCTCAGTCTGGACATCTGTAAAGTGTCTCTTGTAATTTCCTTTCCCCGGCTGTTTGATATAGCATTCTTGTGACAACCTGTGTCATCTTATGTCAGATACAACAGCTTGTGTTGTGTTGCTGCTTCTTGTTGGATGAGGTTTTTGCTTGCTCTAACGTGACGTGACTCTGCACAGCAGCCCTAGTGCAGGGGAGCGCGTGGCTTTGTGGAAATGGAAATGTGTTTCCCTGCTCTGCTGCCTTCCCCTTAATGCATTTCCATTTTCACTCAGAGAAAAATTCTGAACTGCAGTGCTTTAGAGGGCAAAGGGTTTTCTAGAAAACTTTCATGGTGAAAAAAATGTGAATAGAATAGGAGACATGGGTGGTAACCAGTTGCAACTAAAAAACAGGATTTAAAAAATTACTTTTTTTTTCAGTGGACAATATTCAGATAAAATTTTTACCTCTTGGAGAATTTCAGTATTTGAAAAATGGTATTTCCCATCAGGATGTATTTCTTGGTGGATAATGTCTCACTCCTATTGTATCTGCTCCTATTACATTGGCAGACTAGGTACATAGGATGTCATGCCAGTCCTTGAAATGGGAATTTTACCTTGACTTTAATGGAATTAAGACAGCAAAGATGATTTTGAGGAAGGTCAAGCTAAAAGACAGAAGTGGATGCTGGTGCATAACAAAGACAATTTTAAGATATCTAACAAAAGTTCGTTTAGATTTTATATTAGTTTGAGTAACAGGAGAAAGGCAGAAAATTACCACTTTCTTGGAGAACATACTGTGATTCACTGTGTAGATGTCCTTTAGAGACAGAACAGTATGTGGTCGTTTAAGATCATAAAACTTAGAACTTGCATGAATGTCCCTTGCAGATATCTCCAGAACCTGTTTCAGCTCACTTCTCTTTGCATAATTTTGGCAGCAAGTAGGTGGGTACTTTACAGATGAGGAATAATCTGTCAAGCTCTAGCAAAACAAACACATTGCACTTCCTGACTGTGTAAAAATGGACTAAGGACTTCAGGGCAAGTTGTCTGGTTTCTTGGTCAAGCTTTTTTTAAAACCTTCTGTTTCAAAACTGGTAGTACATAGGAGTCTCAGCTTTGTTTAAAAGAAGATAGTCTCAGGTCCTCATGCATGCAGAAAAAAAAAAGTCTAAAGATACAAATTCTAAAGGTTAAGAAAACAGAAGGCAGATAAAAAGCCTGAAAAAAAAGAAGTCTATGTTTAAAGTTAGCAGCATGTTCCTCCTAGGCTCTGATTCACCAAGATGGTTACGTGTGCAGCTGTCTGTAGAACCAACACACACGCTGACCTCCACGGTGTGTGTGGAGGGGACTGGCACTGCTCACTCCCAGCCAGGGGAAATCAGAAAAAATGTCTTAGAAAGGGGCCAGGCCCTTTCAGAAGCTTTTTGTGCATGGTTTGTAGGACTTGCAGACTCATGAAATTGCTCTTTCCTTTATGAATCCATGGACCAGAGAGCTGGAAGCCACTCACTAAAATTTTACCATATCAAAGTCATGGGTAGGAGATCAACCAAATTCTTCCATGCAAATTTTACTCGGTTAAGTACTTTTCATGCCCATGTTTGTGAAATTTGATTCTCAGTTACCTGTCCTCTTTCTTCTGAACTGGAGGCTGTCTCCATGCCCGAGATATAGGCTGAACATCTTCTCCTTGAAACTCTTCTTCAACAGGCTTAGCTTCCTCTAGCTCTTGTAGACATTCTCTGAGCCCCTCCTCCTCCTCCAGCTCATTTGCAGTCTTTTACCCTGCTTACTCTAAATAAAAATAGGTCAGTTGTAACTAATTTATAATGTGATGATTTTACTATAGTTTGCCAGACATAAAAATTATACAGTTGTAGCAAATTTTAGTTTTGGAGAAGTAATGATTCTACTCCAGCTGTTACAGCTCTTCATATAAGTTGCTCTTGAACATTTTTCAGAGATCTCAAATATTGCTCTCCCTGCAATGAAAAATCAAGTCAATGAAGTGTCTCTTTTTTCTACAGAAGAACTGAAAAGACTGTGTATGACAAAAATATTTAGTAGTAGTAGAGATTTACATTCCAAAACCATCTTCCAGACAAAATCTCATCAAACTTCCAATTTCCATGTTGGTTGGGTGAACATTAGGATTACCCTGAATTTTAACTTTTAAGAGCAGCAGGCTTGAGATGTGTATGACTTACATTTTCAAGCACTTAGAGGTACAACTGGACACTGAATTGTCTATTGGTGGTGGTGTGCATTTGGGCTCATCATCCTCGCCCTCCCGAGCATCTCCAGCCAAGGATGTTGGTCCTGCAGTGACAGCATCTGCTGTGTTGCTGAGGGATGAGATGCCGCAGGAGGTAAAGCCTCCTGCCCATGCCTACAGACACCAAATGTCTGGCTCTCTGGGGACACAGTGCCCTGAGCCAGACTGAAAGTTGAAGGGCTGTGGTTACCCTGACTGCAAGAAGTCTGACTAAGCCTAGGTTTTGAGTGTGTGAGAATCTCAGTACTGCTCTTCTCCACCTTTTTTCACACATACAGAACGCAAGTGGAAGCAAAATGGATTTCTGTCCTTTTTTTTTTTTTTTTCTATTTACCCCTGTTTATGCTGTATCCCTTTGCATCAATCTGAAGCAGAGGCTTCATTCTTTGCTCTAAATACAAGCCATCCATTCTGTGAATAGGAGTTTCCTTTCTAGACTGATTAACAAGCATAGGCAGATGAGAGAGACTGGAATCCAGCCCCAGGAACCAAAATGTGTCCATCTTCTTTCTCCCCATCTTTTGCTTCACTTGCATGAACCACCTCCGCACTCAGAAACATATTTGCAAAATCTATTTTCAGCCTCTCAAGGCACCGTGATACATATTGGCTCACATTTGTCAACTGAAAAGACACTGATTGGTTAAAAATTACAGACCAGACCTTATTGGAAGTAAACTGTGAGAGCTTTATAGCCATTCATTTATATCATCTAAAGAGTTGATACTATTTTTACCACTAAATATTAAGATGTTCTTCAATACATAGGCTAAACTAGTGTTTGAATGCAATTACTGGGAACACACAGGCAAAGACCATTTTGTTCTGCAACTGCAGTAATTAAATGCACATAAATCTGGTACATTTTAGTGAAACAGGAGTGTTTTAAATGAAAGTTTTTCACGTCTTTATTAGTAAAAGCTCAGATAGCTTATTAGGGCTGGACAACTGATGTGAGACAAATCCATTTTTACTTGGGACCGTAAAGAACAAAAAAGGTTGGTTTTGGCTCTGAAAAAATCTGTTATCTACCAGTGCTGCTTATCAATGTTATCACTCACAAACATGGTGAGGATCCCCTTATGGGTGTTCTTCTGGCACCCCATGGTATGTCATTACATACAGAAGAGTTTGGTTTCTGCTTTGCCCCACAAGAGTCTTGCAGGAAGCAGTGTGGAAACTGAGCTCTACATGGGAACAAAGGATGCCCTGGTGGGAAGGGGGGAGGAGGAAAAGGAAGGGAGCAGCACTCCTGGCATCCCGGGTCTTTCTCAGATGGATAAGGAGAGCGAGTGCAACTGTCTGCAGGTCTGCTGTCCTGCATGGCAGCCAGCAGCAGTGCAGAGCTGCTCTTTTGCAGAAAACACATCCCTTTTTACATGGAAAGTGAGTTTGTCCTCATTCAAGCAGCAGATTGTCAGATAGCTATAGCGGGTTGTCAGACTGGAATATCTCATTTATGTCTTTCAGTAAAGGTCACTGGCAAAAGAGATTATAGTCTGTGTTGGTCCAGCAGTAAATTCTTTATTCTGCTTTAAACATTTTGTTGCTTGTGCCTCTCTCTGGAGGACTTGGATGCCTTCTGGATAACTGTTTGTTTGCTGGAAAACAAAATTGCTCTTTTCATACAGAAGCAATAATGCTTCAGGGTATAAATTATAGTCAATAAAAACGTGGCTGTAAAATATGCATCATGCTCATCCAGAGTCTGAGGCGTGCTGGTGTGCACTTTAATGTTATGGACAAGATTGCTAAAATTACAGCTGGCTTTTTATCTCTTGCTCTTATCCCATAACATATACTCTTGTAATATCATCTGATTTTAATGTAACATTTTATGGTTGGTTGTTATAGACAGTCCCACTGAGTTAAGATCTCTGGAGCAGTAAAAATTAGCTTTGTTTGATTTTGGTTTAAATGCTATTTCTTATTTATTCTTAATATAACAAATGGAGTCAAGGGGACAATACAGCAAACGCATCTACTGTCATTGAATAGGTCGTGCAATGCAAACCAAGAGTCCATCTGCTTGCTCACATAAGACAGGTTGGCCAGCTGTTTGGGGATGCAGGCTGGCCATCTATGTCAGACACCATTTGGGTTTAATGGGAAGGTAATGGTGCAAGCAAAATTAAGGCTGCAGTGTCAAAAAGCCTTTACTTTGATGTGCTTCATGTCTTTAGCTGTGTGTGGTGATCTAGTCTATCCCACCCAACACTGGCATCTGTGAAGTCACAGAGGGGTTGTGCCTTCCCTCAGGACCCTGCTGCTTTCAGCTATTAGCAGCTCTCAGTTCTCTTGTGGTCTTCAGGCTGTTGGTAGCAATGGAAATAACTCCTGTCTGCCCTGACTGTTGGATTACCTGTCTGAATATATAGAGGCTTTGCTGATGCATCTTACTTGGTTGAATTAGTCTTTCACCTTGCTCAAAGTTGAGTAAGGAAAGCTGGTGGAGATGCTCTGTGAAGAACAGGAAGAGTCAGGGAAGGAAAAATTGTCAGCCAAAGCATTGATCTAAGAGATTTAAGATCAGTGTTTGATTCAAGAAACTTTATTTAGTTCTGCACAAGAATTTAGTTGTTCTGTACATCAATTCCCTCATTTCTAAAACTCAGATACTGGCACTGTTGTTGCCTAACCTGAAAGATTCCCATTCACACAATTGGAGGCTGGACCACATCCATAGATAATGCACAGCAAAAGGATGGGCAGAGGACTGGACTGTTCTTCTGTGTTTGTCTTTCATTCCTCCCAGACAAGACCAAGGTATTCCAAGAAAAACAACCTTAGAATATGAATGTTTTAAAAAGGAAAAATAGAGTGGTAAAGCTGTTCAGGCACAGCAAAGTGTGCTTGGTACATGTTGTATTTTGGGAAGGACAACTGAGTTTTGCTCAGGAAGGCTGCTGAGGTGGAAGTCAAGTTCAGGAAACTCTGCTGCTCTTAAACATTTTAGCTCTTCCTATTTAAAATTCTGATATGTGTGAACCCAGTTATATTTGACTGAAAAGCACCACCACACCCTTCCAAAAGATGCCCTGGCAAGAGCCCATGGGCCTCTGCCTGCTCAGAAGGGAAGTTGCCCACAGAAATTCCTATTTTGGTTTCTTCAAGGCAACACAGGCAAATGATTAGGGTACATTTTTTGAGAGGTTCTTAGGCAGACAATTCTGGAGGAATGCATAACAGTCACCTCCAAGAGATTTTGGGCTGTTAATCAGATTCTCTCTGCCAGTCTCTGAATCATTATGATAATAAAGTAATAATAGTAATAAACTGTGACCATCTTCAGGGGAACATTAACCATTTATTCACTATCTTTATTAGTTCTTCTAAAAATTCATCATCATGGCAGAAAAGTAAAAAATATTATCGGGTCATTAATTTCATGTTCAGATTATCATTCATCACTGTATTTTTTTCTGGCCAGTTTTGCACAAAGTGGTCTTATGTGTGTGTTTTCCCATGAATTTTCAAAATTGTTAATGCCCAAGGGATAAGGCAGTGATGTGGAAAATAGCCAGCCCCCATGTGATTTGTTCTCATGATGATGCCACAGGCTTTCTGGTTCATTAAGGAGAAAACAAAATTTAAGACGAGATTCAGGAAGCTCTAAGGTTCCTAATTGCTATGCAAATGCCTAACAGCCCATATCTATTAGTTCAACTAAGAATTAAGTATCTAAATATTTTGTTGTTCCTTGGCATATGTATTTGACTGTGGCTCCCCGCAGTGCAAAGAGATGGTGAGGAGGGACCAGGACATCTTAATTCTGGACAAAGACAGGAGCTCATGTATAACCTTTTCTTTCTGTGGAAAACTTCATAATCCTCTGAAAGACTAAAACATACCAGGCAGAACTGTGCTGTCTGACCTCCAGTTATTTCAGCTGCTGCTTTTGAGGATTAACCCCTGTGTTTTACTTTGTGCTGAAGCTGCTGTGAAAAGCTGGAGCCTGGCTGAAGTCAGGAGTTGTTTGGAAAGGCGATAGAGCTGCTGGAACACCCCTCAGTCACTGTGGTTCCCATCTCCTCTCCGCAGCAATTTTTCTTCTGCAAGAAAGGAATGAGGTCACAAGGACCCTGGATATTTTACTTTCTTAGCTGGCCAAGAGGTCATTACCCTCTCCATGCAAAGAAGGTTATGGGAGTTGCTGGCACAAAGTTATTTTGTAAAGCTTTTTACTAGAAATAGAAAACTCAGATAGACCTGTTCTGACCCTGCTCTTCACATACACACAAAATTACTCAGCTTTCCGTTTGTGGCCCCAGAGAAGATGATGGTCCTTTTCTTTTCTTCGTAAAAATGCCACTAACTCGAACTTTATCTAGAAACTGTGCAAAACAAAGGAGGACAGATCAGGAACTGTGTGTCTTCTGAGCAGGCATTTCTGAACTCAAGTGAGGGTCCATCTAACTCCTTGGCATTAATTGATTTTTTTTCCCTCTGGAAGTCCTGTTGTGGTCTTATTTTCAATGTTACTACTTAAAAGAACATATAGTGGCTCAGAGAAGACATTCTTGTAGCTGGAAATATTTTGGAGAGAAGTTTTAGAGATTAAGTCCTGTTGTTTGTACAGCCTTAGAGTGGCTGGCTCACAAGGGTTCTGTGACATCATGACTACATCACTTAGTGGCTATGATGAGCTGTGGGCAGAGGGATGCTCTGAATCTTGTAACATTTTGACTATCCCAAACTACAATCTAAGAATGATATCCCATCAAGTTTCCAAGCAGTTCAATATCCTCTTCTGCTGTCACAGCAGAGTGCACACAGAGCTTTGGGCACAGCACACTGGTATTTTGGTGCTTCCTGGCTGGTCTGTGTTCCTCTGCCCGTGGCCTGGGTCTGAGCACAAGTTTTCCTGTCCTGTAACTCTCAGGGCTCGTAACCATGTATGGTATAGATCTGCTCTGGTTGCATATTTCTGTGGCAGCTTGTATATATGGTTCGTGTCATCTCATGAGCAAAACTGATTTTATCTAGTTATGAAAGTGGCAGAGGGAAGAAGGTATTTATCTTATCACCCCTTAGGGTACCCTTTGAGTTGAGGGAGAAAAAATATGGGTCAATGGAGAAGGAAAATCTGCTTTTATTTTTAGGAAAGCAGGTTAGAGGGACCATGTAGTTCCCTGGCTCAAAAGCACAGAAGGTATGAAGAGCACTCTCCTCAGAGAATCAGGGGTTCCAGACACAGATGCTGCCATGCCCGCAGAGGAAGCTCAATTCTGCCAAGATGCCATTTTTAAATGGGTAGATATGGCAAAAACTTCCAGTTCCAGCTCTGCTGCTGTTGGGCCCTGCCATTTTCAGTTCCTGTCCTGGAGAAACTCCTGTTGAGCAGGCACAAAATGGCAAACAGGGAGATCTGGGAAGCAGCAGGTTTCCCAGCAGCACTGGGGCTGCTGTGCACTTACTGGTCCTGCCTGTTGGTGAGGGTGGGGGAAAGCATTTGCCTGAGGAATTTTGGAGCAGCTTCCCACAAAACTGCTGAGATGCTGTAATGACCCTATGCAGGGAGCAGTGTGGCTGTCTAGTGACAGGTCTGGCTGTTCTGCAGGTGTCTGTGACCTCATGACTGAAGTATCTTGCTCTGTGGTGGCTGGTGGATTCTGCAGGGCAATGTTCCCTGGGCTGCTTTTCTGTGTTCCAATTAAACAGAATCCAACACTGAGACTCCTGGAAATGGAGAAAGACTCCCACTGCTGAACATGAGCTTGGGGTAGGTCACCACAGAAGGGAAGTTCTCATGGCATCAGTGGAGCTGCAAGTCCTCATGAAAATGCCAGTCCTGATCCTTTAAGAAAAAGAGTTTATGTCCAAGAAAGACTTTGGGATTGATAACCCCAGTTCTCCTATTTTAAGATCTGGGAACAATCTGATGCTGTAGAAATGCTGTTTGGGAACTTTCTGGCAAAATATGTTAGAAGATGACTGTTGAAGCTGAAGCTGCATACAAGAAAACATCAGTTTCAGTTTTCAGGGACCCCTTCTCTGAAACAAGTTTAAAGCAAAAGTTTAAGAGAAGCTTTAAAATTGAATTTTCTGATGTCAAAACAACTTCACCTGATTTATGATAAAAATTAATATTAAAAATTAACTATTTTTAAAATTACAAAAAGATTTTGTAATTAGAGACATAAATAATTTAGTTTATCTTGCTTCTCTGAGCTTTTAATTATTTATTTTATTTTATGTTTTAATTTGGACATAAATTTTCCTTTACTCTCCAATGCAAATTTAGTCTAGGAGCTGGTGGGAGTGGATGAGGGGGGCACTTCCCACTAGTGAAGTTCCTTGGAACTCTGCTCCTAAGAAAAACAAGTCTCAGTCTTCTAAAGACCTTTCCTCACTGTGCTGCTTGTAGTCTCTCACATGTGCCCCATAACCCTTGATATGTAGGCAGTTTGGCACTGGGATTTGTATGTGTGTTGTACTGGGATCATTGGTAATTGCTACAGCTAAGGATGCAAGTACAACCACTTTGTGTCTGCATGTCTGATGGGTGGACTCCAGAGATGCCAAAAGACTGTCAAGGCCAAAGGCAGAACATTTTCTCCTCCTGAATATGTTGCAGCAAGTCTGAGGGTGTCCTTAGGGAAATGATTCACCCCTGCTTGCAAACACTTTGTCATCCCAAATAGCAGTCCTGGAAATGCCACCACTGGCCTTCAAGCACCAAGACCAAGGATACAAAGCATGACTTCATGTCTCTAAAGGATCTAATTGTGGTGTATTGTGTGATAAAAAAAGTAGGGACTTGCTGAAGGCGTGGACAGGTTTCCTTTCCATTCCCTGTGGGAAAAGCAAGTAAAAACCCAAGGTATCCTCACGGGTATCCTGGTACATGTCCATCTGCTCCTGGGGTTCCTAATGGGAGTCATTTCCTCAGTACCTCAGGACCAGGAGGAGAAAGGGCATTCATATGCCTTGATTAATAATCAACCAAAGCTCTTTGGACCTGTTTCCATGGGGATGGCAGCATGCCTTAGGCTTCTCTTCTATGTAGTTAATGTGAATAATAAAAGCAATGAAGATACTGCAGAGCAGACTTCCAACCTCTGCCTCTGTGGGTGGGTGCACTGTGTTGGGGCTGTTTCCCTCCCTGCTGTTGTTGCTTATGCGAAGAGCAAGTCTGGAGCTGGAGAGAGATCCCTGGCAACTCTGAACCTGTGTATTTGCAAAACCACAGGAGGGCCAGCACACAAATGGTAGAAGGGTCATAATTTGAAGGATACAAAGAATAAGCAGCAATGGCAAAAGGTCACCATGAAGTAAAGTTATTCAGCTGCTCATGCTGTGCTGCAATTGCTTTAACAGCTCATTTGAACTGAGAGGCACTGGTCTCTGTCTTAGTGCTCCAGAAGCTTCTGAGATGCTTTAGCCTAGGTGTTTCAGGGCTGAAACACTTAGCCAGATCATAAGAAAAAAATTAGGAAAACAAATATACATTCTGGAAATCTCACTTAAAACCTCTGCTGAGACCCTACTTAATGCCTGAAGTCATGTTCTCTGATGAAGAGCTCTGGAATTATCAAAAAGCCACCAAATGAGCAGAAGTACTTTTTAACAGAGGTGAGAAGGAATAAGCACAATTAACAGCCATTCTTACAGACACTTTTGGTTCTGGTGTTAGATTTGTGTATTCCAGGTGTGGTTTTGTACGCAGAATAAAAAATTCTCTTTGTCTACATCTAAAGGTTAACTTCCATTCATTACTAGGAAAAATATAGGGTGTCCATCTCATTTATGATCTTATAGTACCCCTTTTTATCAGAACACAGGTGAGTTGAGGCAGTCAAGAATTAATCCTATTGTTGCATTCTCTGCTTGAAGAGATGAGCTGGTTATAAAGAAAAATAATTCCTTTCCTAGTCTCGCTGATCTTGCCCCATCTTTTAAATGCCCAGCTGTTATAGCATGTGAACAGTGTTGTGTATGTTCCTGGGTGATTACCTCCAGGAATTTTGAAGTGAGATAAATAGTTGAGAAAACAAAAATTCTTTCATTTCAGGCATATAAATGGCAATCTGTGTGTTGAACACACGTGAAAAGTGCATTAAGCAGCAGGTGTGAGAGGCTGCTCATATTCTGCAAGAGAGCATCACTGCAGTAGAAAAGGGGGCAGGCAGACTCAGAGGATGCCAGCAGTTCCTCTCCCTCTGATGATGAATGAAATATCTTCTCACTCAGTGCAAAAGCTGCTGGAGATCTGAGAGCTTCCCAAACCAAATGTGCTCTGCATGTAGTAGTGGAACAGTGCTGCATGCTGACCACACATATGGTGCAGGCAAATGCCTGCCTAGACAGGGTCTAGCACACCTCGCTTAGGTTTGCTCAGGCATCACACCTTCTCAGCAGAGCTTTTCCATGGCATTTCAACAGGTCCACTCTTCACAACTGTCACAACTGATTGCCCTCACTGGTGATGCCTGTGTGGCCTGAATGGATGAGCAGGCAACAGTCACTTCTCAGAGAGACAGGCAACATAGCACTGTTGTCAGTGACAATCAGCCTGCCAGTGTCCTGCCACTCAGCAGCACATTCATTGTACATTCACAGGCCACCAAATAAAAATGAAGATGCCAACAGATAGATATAGGGTCATTCAGTAGGTCTCCAAAGCTCACAAGAAACAAAGCCCTGTCTCATGTCCACTCAGGGTGGAGGTACTCCAGGACTTCTCTTGCATTTCTCCAAAAGTTGTCTTTTCCTCCTGCTCCATCTTGTCTTCTGCTGAGCTCAGAATCTGTTTTCATGCAGCAAGGCTGAAGCTTAGCTCATCTCACAGCTTCCAGTTTCAAATCCTGTTATCCAGGACCCTTTTGTTTAGTGAGCAGTTGTGTGTGAAGAGCAGGCAAAGCTTAGCAGGTGAAAAAAACCTTTGTGGAAGGGAGTTTGCATTGTAGAAGTCATGTGACTTCCACTCTCCACAGGTTGCTATTTCCACATCTCTTTTGCAAGGTGCACATAATATTTAGCTGTTGTATACAATATGTATTACACTGAAAATCTTTGTATAAGACCCAAATCATCTTCTAACGAGGTAAATCTCATTGTCTCACCTTCTGTCTTGAGAGTGAGTTGATTATGCCAGCAGCTTGGCTCTTCATTTTCTTTTCCAAGATCATCTCTTTCTTCAAGGTCTGAGTAGCATCATACAACATATTCATGCCCCTGGCTTCACAGAATCTCCCACACAAGCAGAATAAACCAGAAATAAAACAAAACAGGCTTGTTTTTGAGTCAGGATGCTGCAAGGATTACATTTTTTACAGCTCCCAGCACAACTGGAGCACATATTTGGTTCAGGGGTTACAGGAGTTATGGAAACAGAGACAACATGACAGCAATAAATTCCTTCTCGCGTGCCCCAAGCTTACATCTCTACAGCTACACTGGCTTCAGAAGAGCTATTCCACCAGTGCATGAGAGGAGACCCAAAGCTGGAATAAACAATGTGTTTCCTTTGAAAAGGGATGCTAAGCAGCAAGAGCAGCTGGCTTTGGCAGTCAAGATAATAATAAGTTTGAGTGGTAGATTATTTACAGCATTTTGGCTCTGAAACGGTGGTGAATTTAATACGAACACTTAGGCTCTGCTGAAGGACTGGCAATGACTGCTGCTTGTTAGGAGAGGAGCATACAGTGTGCAACAAGTAAACAAGGGCAGTCACTATACTGTATAGGATAAAATGTTCTCATCCTGCTCCTGGGATCCAAGCAGAGTAAATGTCTTTTTCTGCTTAGGATTAATTCTGTTATTTGGGCTAATTATTCTGGATATTTCCCTCTTCTTTTTTTAGCTTTCTCAAAGAAAAGAAAAGAATCTTTATCTGTGTAAAATGTTTTCATTAGAATCTTGACTTTTTCAGATACTAATTTTCTACTCCCACACCTCCATAGTTCATGTGTCATTAAAAGAAATAATGAAGCCAGCATGGCTTGTTATCTAATGAGGATTTGAGGGCTGACTCTGACCTCATTCTTACGCCAATTTGCTCTACCCTTTTTCTGTAAACTCCAGTACAGTTGTTCTCACTTGGCCTTATGGAAATGATAAGACAATCCCTTCAGACCTTATCCCAGCCTGTGCAATTATTCTGCTTTCAGATACCTTCAGTGGTTTGGAGCAAAGCCCTTAGTCAGTTCCAGCATCTAATAGTTTCAATAGCTGTCAAATAGATCACTACATTTTTTGGTAAACTTGTTCAAAATTGTCTCTTCAAATTGGGAATATGATTTTTCCCACAAGCCTTCCAGTATTGCTGTTTTTCAAATGTGGTTCTGAAAAGCTTAGAACAACATCTATTAACTATGGTTATTCAGCTCAGATCAGCCAGTTCCACAGGACAAAGATTTAAAAAACAATAGTTGTTGTCATTGTCCCACTCCCTCCCCCTTGAACAATTCCTAATGTCAGCACACTCTTGATTTAGTTAGAAGAGACTAATTTATTGCCAAATTACTTGATACATGGACAACTAATATGGGACGGTACCAAAGGCCCTAGGATTCAAGCTGTGAAAGTTGAGGTTTTTTCCCCTAACTTTTGTGCTACAGGAGGATTAAATTCTCTGTCAAACTGGGATTTTTTCTAGTCCCCTTTCTGTCTACAGTGTTTTGGGATTAAAAATGAGAAGTGCTAAATAATTCATTAGTTGTAACAAGGAGCATTATGGCAGCTTGTGCTTCTAATTCTAGCAAATAAATTGGCAGGAGAAGACTGAGGACCCTAGAGTGCTGCATCAGTCAGTGTGTTAGTCCTGCACATACAGCCTTTAGGGAATCCCAGCAGGTTCTCAGACAGGATGGCTGTTGACAAGTTATATAGATTTGAAAAAATCAAGACTTGAAAATTGTATGATGAGTTACTCTGGACCCTTGAATGTATTTAAAAATGTGAGTCATGCTCTCTAAGAAAGGAGCAGTCAGAAAAATCACTGTTCGGTTAAGTTCCTTGTCAAGAGAGAGAATCTGATGGGACAGGTCAATGTACTACAAAGTCTTTGGGCACACCAAACCCCAGCAGTCTCATAAACACCTGCTGTGAAGTCAAGTAACAAATACAATTAATTTCCTTGAGCTGTTCAACGCTGTTCAAGAGGAGTACAGTGTGTGCAGGAGTGCAGGTCTGATCCCCAGGTGTAACTGGATTAAGGGGACCCAAAAAAAAGGCATAGGGAAGGGTGGGACAGTCTGTACAAGGTCTGTCTCAGAGCCCAAAATAATACCCTAAGGAAGGTATTAGACCCAGTTTGTAGGCTCTTTCTGTGAGTATTTCCAATTGTATAATTCAACCCTTAGGCTGTGAGTTTATCCTGTGGAATGTTTGAAGTGAAGACTTGAATCTGTAAGGCACAAAATGCTCTGCTTTCTTCAAAGCAGTAAATCTAGAGAAAACTGAGTTGCAACCCATTGAGATACTTGGAAACCAAGCAAAACCCGAGGATCTCAGAGGCTGAAATGCATCTATTGTCACAAAAGCTGGGAGGAAACTACTAGTATATAGGATTAAGTTTTGGTGGCAGTAAAGAGGAATAAATGCTATTGCTAAATAGTGACATTTGGGACCCCCTGGCAAAAATTTGGCAGTGATGAAACAATTTTAACAAGCATGATAAAAATGATTGCATAGTACTAAGCTGAAGGAGGATGGCCATGAGCCAACAATGTGCCCTTGCGGCCAAGAAGGCCAATGGCGTCCTGGGATGCATTAGGAGAAGTGTGGCCAGCAAGTCAAGGGAGGTTCTCCTCCCCCTCTACTCTGCACTGGTGAGACCCCACCTTGAGTACTGTGCCCAATTTTGGGCACCCCAATTCAGAAATGACAGAGATTTACTGGAGAGAGTCCAGTGCAGGGCTACCAAGATGATTAGGGGAGTGGAACATCTCCCTTATGAGGGGAGGCTGAGAGAGCTGGGGCTCTTTAGCCTGGAAAAGAGGAGACCGAGGGGGGACCTCATCAATGTCTATCAATATGTTAAGGGTGAATGTAGGGAGGATGGAGCCAGACTCTTCTCAATATCATCCAATGACAGGAGAAGAGGCAATGGGAGCAAGTTGGAGCACAAGAGGTTTAGAGTCACACAAGGAAAAACTTTTTCCCAGTGAGGGTGACAGAGCTCTGCAATGGGCTGCTCAGGGAGGTTGTAGAATCTCCCATCTCTGGAGACACTTAAGACCTGCCTGGATGTGTTCCTGGTGACTTGGTCTAGGTGATCCTGCTCTGGCAGGGGGATTGGACTAGATGATCTTCTAGGTCCCTTCCAACCCCTAACATTCTGTGATTCTGTAAATTTGAATTTGAATGCTTAATTATAAATATAATATGAATGCTGTGTTATAAATATTTGGCACTCTTGGGTAAGGTCTCCTTCCCACAATCTATCAAATGGTGTTATATGGTGACTGATGATGTATTTTTTTCTTTCACTCAACTTTTTTCATCAACTCAGATGAATGATGTTTCTCTGCAGAGAAGAGTCAATTTGTCTCTTTCTACTCCTTGAACTCTGCTCCTGGTGCATCCATTTTAACATGGGGATAAGGATGGGTTGTGTTTTCAGAAGGCTTGATAGCATGTGGGAGTGACCAGTAAAGTATAAAAGTTTCACTTGTACCTAAGAAACAAAATGTGAGTGGTTTGTCCTATACCCCTCCAGCAGCTGAGTCTTTCCATGGCAGAACTGTACTTCTGCTGGAAACCACAATCCTGTCTTTCAAAACTTTGTTTTCATAAGGGCCTATTTGTATAGTAATTTCAGAAATCTATGGGGGAGTTTTTTAAAATGTATTCCTGCCTGGGAGTAAAACTCCACCTCAGCACATATGTGCAGTTCTGCTTCCTAGACCTCTCTGTGCCAGACCTAACACCTTTGAGAAGGCACACAGATCCTCCTTTATCAGCTTCGCTCGCCATGCTGACAGAACTGCTGTCCTTTGCTTCTGGCCCTGGCGATGTAAACAAGCTCTTGGGTCTAAGACCCTGTGCTTTGCTTTTAGCCTGTTTAATGGCTGCAAGGTCAGCGAGGATGAGAGTGCTGACAAACCCGGGAGCTGCCGGCCAAGTTCGCAAAGGCTGCGCGCTCATCCGGACGACGTTTCTGGGTCTTTCTGCTCCTATGTATGGAACGTGATACATTTTTAATGCTGTGTCCTGCACAGGAGAGGAGGGAGATAGGGAGCTCCTGTCGTGAGTGTGGCAGCCTCTCTCGCTTGGCTTTGCCAGGCAGCAGGCAGCTGGTGGGAGTGGAAAGCAGGCCTTGGGTCCTGCTGTGTCCCGCTGGGATGCAGAAGTTGTCACAGGCTGTCACAGCTGCTCTGTCACTGCTGTTGGCCTCCAGCACCCGAGTGTGGCCACAGCTGGACCCTGGGGTGGCTCCAAACAGACGCCTTAGGCTATGTGAAAGGATTGTGATTAAATGAATTATCCTTTTCTCTCTTGTGGGTGAAATGGCTGGAAGGGACACAGCAAATTACTTTTGGCTAGGATGTTTCTTTAGTAGCCAGGTGGAGAAAGAGCCCCAGAGCAAGAGGGAGATTGTCTCAGATTGCAGAAACAGCTTAATTGAGTTGCAGATGATGTCTCTGTTTTGATATTTAAATAATAGGCTGACTCAGACACTGCTCTGTAAACAGGTGGTATACATGTGTTCCCTGAAGTCAGAACACAAAAAACAGGGTTTAAAATCTCTCCTCCCTAGAATATTAGAGGCTAGACCTAGAAATATCAAATGTTTGGGACTAAAATCACATAATGATTGACTTTTACAATTAATCCCTCTTTTTATTCCACCAGTACTGGGAAAGTCATGTACTTAAAGGCTTTTACTATTTTCCACTTTGGACTACATTATTTTATTTTCTAATTTTATTAAAGTACTTCTCAGGTCCTGAATGGAATATGCAGTTCTTGTTTCCTTTCTTAACTCTCATAAAAACTCCTGCAGAATATTACAAAGGATAATGTTCTTTCTTAAACCAGAGTGTAAGATTATATAGATCTTAAGTATAATTTGCATCATGTAAGTTGCTGCATAAATTTCTCCATACACTTTTTATTCATGCCTGCAGGTTCTTAAGATAATGACTGTAGCAATGGAACTTATTTCTACCCACTTTGTCCCTACAAGTATCTAAGAGAGATGGGAGAGGGGAGATGGGGCAGAGCATCAAAGGAACTGGTTCACATGAAATGGGGAAACACTGAGGCTCAAACTCCTCTTGAGTGGATGTTCACACAAATGGAAAGAGTATGGCTGTGCACAGAGACATCTTGCTCCTCAGTGGAGCCTGGCAGGCAGAGTTGTGCCATCTCCAGTTTCCCAAACCCAGATGCTTCCTTTTCATGGTTGTATTTAAGGTCTGTGGGATTCTCTGCACAGTGCTGGCCACACAACCTTCTCCTCTGCAGGGTCCAGGGGCATGAGAGAAGGTTTGGGGAGCTAAAGCGCCTCTGGAGGAATGACTGCCAGCCCTAGACAGCTTCCACAATGGTTTTCCAATGAGCCAGTGCAGACCTGGCACCTGGGGAGTATGAAGTGGGAGCTGGTGCAAGAAGGGTGGGGAGGCTCCAGCTGGGGTGGTATGGGGCCTCCCTGAATCCTCCTCAAACGAGAAATGTTTCACAGAAGCATGTCAGTACTGCTTAAGTGTTTCATGGGAAGTGTCAAATCATTTTGACTTTCTTGTTTAGTTTCAATAACATCAAAGGTGTTTCATTTTGCCAAGATAAAAATGTTTCCCTTTGATTTGATAATTTCAATTTGTGTCATTTTGGCTTCTGAGATAGATAAAAATACAAGCTTTAAAATATGAATGTATAAGGTAAATATGCTGTTCAGTCTTTTATAGTGCATTATGACTTTGCAGTTTTATCATCAAACATCCTAATTCATCAAACTGAAACAATCTAACATCATCAAAGCATGTTATCTCTCATTCTCTTTTCTGCTGCTCCAAAGACAACATAAAAATGACAGCTCTCCAGGCTACCACAAGTGTCCACAGATTTTTCTGTATTAGGTTTGGTAAAGATAAATACAGCATCATAGCTGTTCAGTTGGGGGAATTGAAAGAATCTCTGTTGTGTATAAAATCAGGGACTATGAGCATAGGAAATGGGCAGACTTACTCCATTGCTGTTTGACCCTCTTTTCCCCATTAGAAGTGCCTTTGGGAGGAACACTGGTGGGGCTTATCAGGATCCACCCAGGTGGCTCTATTTGCCTTTACTTTGCATAGAAAAACTGAATGATCTTGGAAATGTATTTTCAATGCTGCCGCTGGCTGGCTCTTGGTTCCAGTTGAACCCGTATATGCTTTTATTTCCACTTCACATGCTCCACAGTTCTCTGCTAATCGCTTTCCCCAGCTGCTGCCCTCTCACTACAGCTCCACTGCCACTGCGCAGGTTCCCAGCTCCCTGCTTGGTTGCTTGGGGACAGCCTGGCTCGAGGGGCCAAGGGCCACTCCCACAATTACTGCTCCATATGACTTTATATCTGCAGAGAAAAGGGAGGATAACAAACCCAGCACTTCTTCAAAGCAGTTCATATATCACATTAAAAGGCTGAGTGTACAGTGACCTTATAACCATCTTGGCTATTAGAGAAAGCAGCAAGCTGGAAAGCCCTGCAATTTGGGAAGAAAAGGGAGTATTCGATTCCATGTCTGTTTTATTGCAGCTGGGATGAGCACAGCACCCGCCATGCCAGGCTGACTTTGCTCTCGTGGCTTTCTCCAACACCCTGCTGCCTTCGCAGACTCAGTCACACATATCTTGGGGAGGCAATAAGGTTTTCTCCATCATGCAAGTACCATATTGGTAAATGGCAGCTGCTTCTGGCAAGTCCTGCTGCTTTGTCCCTAAAAGGAGCTCTCAAACAAAAATCATCATAAGTAACAAAAACAGTGGCCAATTTTTGTCTTATGCCACCAGTGTGGGACTCTAACTGCAGTGAGTTTCCCCCAGTTTGTGCCTCTGTGTGATAGACAGGTGATCTTCAAGGCTTCATCCACAAAAATGGGGATTCTTGGATGTTCCTGGTACATATAAAATTGGACCTGGCAAGATCTTTCGAGCCTGAGTGTAAATGGTGCTGAGGGGTTGTAGATCTTAATCTCTCAAACATACTTGTTAATGAAGGTAGAATAAGTTTATTTATTCAAATGTTTAACAATTAATAATTAAATATCCCTCCCAGTTACAGCTGTGATGTAATAATGGTGTGTGTTTAACACTCAGTTTCAGCTCACTCCAAACTATGATTCTCTAGTTAATTCTCCTGTGTGACAACCTTAGTTTCTCTTTGAAGTAAATTATTAGTACATTCTCATCTATCCTGGGGAAGCCATTCCAGATGTGCATTTTTTTAGACTGTATGTATTCTTTCATTTTCCTTTCAGTCTTATCTAAATAAAACATCCCTGTTGTCATACCAACCATGTAAATTTGTGTTCACTTATCTTTCTGGTTTTCTACTTTGTTTGTAACTCAATTCATATCACTCCAAAACATAAATTCCTACAAAATAGGACTATTTTATCCTGTGACCTATCAAAATGATTCATTTCATAAGCTGGTTTTCAAGGAAATTGATAATCGTCTATCAGCCAGAACTCGAGCAGTAGAAGAGTTTAGAAAAGTTGTGAGCATTTTGACTTTTGGTGACAGGGAGAGGATCCCCAGGTTGTCTTCCTCTAGAACATCCTAGGGCTCTGGTCTGCCATTCCCAAGTGGGCCATATAAGAAATTGTTTGCAAAGAATGATTGTAAAAACTATATTAAAACCCAAACTAGTTCATGCTTCTGTATACACAGTCTGGGAAACAAATTCAGTCAGAGACACAAAAACCAAGTGAGCTTTTGGTACTTAGCCATGATGGTCTTTTGCAGCCATCAATGCAGACCATGAAGACACCATAATAAAAGGATATTATTGAGCTTTTATGTTAAATTATGTTACACCTACTCTAATGAGAGGCTGGGAGGTCCTCAGGGTTTGACCAGGCAGATGAGAATTGACAACATGAGGGCTATGCTCCCAGACAAGGTGGAAATACAGATTTCAGGGTAACTAAAAGGAAGCAGGCAATTAAGAGTAATGGACTCTTTATTAATAGGACACTGAGAAAGTCATTTAACCTCTGGAAGACAAAGTGTCATCAATAGAACTGGGGCAATGGTCAATGGCAGCTTCCAGAGGAAAACTCACTTCTTGAAAATAGTGTTACCAGAATGGCATATTCAATTAGTTTATCTGAATAAGATGAAATTCAGTCTCCACTGTTTAGAGTTCTGTATTCAGAAAAAAAAAAGTATTTTTAACCTCCCCTCTGTGGCTTGCCTGCTTGCATGCTGCAGATTCACCAGTGGCATGAATATGAACAGAACACAGCACTGAAAATAGCATTATGGGTCCCAATCCTGCACTACACTGTGCTCTGCTGAGTCTCCTTAGCATCAATCAGATCTTATTTTATTGCTGATATCAGCTGTACCAGCCAAACTCTGCTGACTGAGGCTGCAGAAAATATACTTGTCTTACCCTCTCAACATAAACTTTGCTCTTTCTACCATGTGTAGTAGAGATTCATTGATCTTATTCCTGTTAAGCATGTGTGTGTTGCCAGCAGTGTGATAATTTTCTGCAGAAAAGGAATGTCACTTTGGGGAGAGGACAGCAATGTTTTGCTGCTTCATATGAGTTTCTGTGTCCAGGCCTGCTTTATCCAGAAGGATTTATTTTTACCTCAAAGAAGTCCAGGTTTTGGCAGATATGGGTAAGGAAAATGCGTCCTTTTGGACATGACTGGAGTTGCACATTTGCAGGGTACTAACTACAGTCAGTGCTTTGTAAAGCCTGTTAGTTAGATTGTGGTGGATCTGGTAGACATTGGCATAACCAAGCCCAACTGGCAGGCATAGTCCAATTCAGGTTGCAAGGGCTTGCATAGAGACAACATGGATAGAAACCAGGTAGAAGTGAAATAGAGAAGGGTAACACACTTCTAAGCCAAACTTCTGGAGTCATCTGCCAAAGGGAGAAACCAAGTTTTTATCAATAAAGCATAGGCAACAGCAGGGAGATGCTGGTACTCAAGTGTTGCTGGGAGGGGGAACAGATGGCAACTGGCAGGCTGCAGCAGCTGAGAGGAAGAGGAGCACACATTCCCAGACCTGCCAGTGTGAGGTGGGTGGGAGGGAACTTCTGCAGCCTGTCTAAAGGCTGCAGGTTCCTTGGCCAACACTCAGTATAGGAGGGTCCAGATATGTCAGTTTAGTCCTATATTGCTGCCCTTGGAGAGTAAGGTATGGATGGGTCCAACATGAGGTCTGCATTCCCTAGACTCTAAGATGGACATACCATCACAGTGTGGCTTTCTAGGTTGTGACCTCTTCATTCAGTATGAAAGCACAAAGCTCTTACTAGGCCACATGCATGGAATGTGGGTGTTGGTCACATCACCATTTGTCCTCGGTAGAGAAGACCTCTTGAATGGATGGTTTGGACCAGAATTGTCTTGTCTGAAGGCAGGTTGTTGAGACTCAGCATACGTGGCCTCTGATCCTAGCATTGCCATATCAATGTAACTGTCACCTAGACCATGTTATGTATAGAAGGGGTACACACAGAAAAGCCAGAAATCCTGCTTCTGCCATTGTCCAAGCTGACAGCATGGACAGAGCACTCTGAAGCTTTTTGTGACTTGGGTGATTGAGTTTCCACTCTACTAAAAACAGAACATATCTTCATATATGTATATAAATGGCTTTCAACCTTCCTAAAACGTGAGCTCACCCCATCACCTGTGCCAGGTTCAGCGACAGGACTTGTACATACCTTGCATCCCAGTCAGTGCCAAAGCACCCTGCAAAACAATAAAAAACTCAACTATTGATTTACAATTAAGGTTGATCCAGCAGAAAATTAGATTTTGCTCGCATTTTCTCCCTGAGGCTGTACTGTCTGGTCCTGGCTGAGACTGAGGTAATGCTGCTGACAAGGTGGATGGGCTCAAGAACTCTGGGGCTGTGCCAAGACAAAATTATTTGGGCTAGAAGCTTGTAGGAGAATTAATATGCTAATGGGTTCATCCTTAAATTTAATTCCCTGAGCTGGGTTTGGTGGTTTTTGGGGATATATATCCCAGCATCCCAGAAATTCTCCATATGGCAGAAGGACTGTTTTTCCTGAGCAGTGCTTGTAGACAACTGGCCTGTGTCTGCTGGGTGGGAGAGGAGATGGCCTCCAGCACAGGGGCTGAGTATGGCAATCAGGCTGACCTAGCAACATTTGGGATGGTGAAGTTTTGGAGAGATGAAACATGGAGAAATGGATCAATATTTGGTTCTAATTTTTTGAAAGACTGAAAAATCTTAGGCTGGCAGAAGCCAAATTATTGCTCTTTCTACCCCTCCCTTACCCAATTTTCATCCTTTCATCTCTTTCTTTTCTGTTTTCTCCTTATTTTTTACAAAGAAATATAAGGGATATGTTCAGTGAAATTAGGAAACACATCAAGAACTGCATGGGCTTTTTAGATGTTATCACAAAGACACTATCATTGCAACAGTGCTGGAGAGATGAAAACAAGAGTGCCATTTCAGCATCTTCCATAGCATGAGTCAGAGAGATTGATAGTTATCCTCTTGCAATTAGAATTTTTATTAGTGCTGCTGGTGGCCCTTGCCATGCTGTGAATGGATGCCATTTTCTCGGAGTCTTTAGTCTTTCATAATGCTTTAGAGAAAATAACGATGGGCTAGAGTCACTCACCATATACTACTGAGGGGAAAATAATGTTTTATACTGCCTCAGGCTGGGTTTTGAAGCTCCAAACACCAGGCATAAAATGTGTTAGGTATCTATGCATAGTAAAGCTCAGTAGAGCTCACATGTCCCCAGGGCTCTGGAGCACCAGGAATGGGATGAAGCTTGGAAGATGGGCTGAGCACTCCGGAGGGATGATCCAGCTCTGTTACTCTCTCCATTCCTGAGCATTCCTGATCTGAATTTGAAGAGAAGCACCTCCAGCATGGCCCATAAAGCCCAGCAATCTGCATCAAAACAGCTGTTTCATTCCCTGAAGGAACTTGTCCTTTTCTGCTTTTTGTTTCCTTGAGCAGACACAGACCCCAGACTGACCTGATGAGTGCTAAACAAGACATGGCTCTCTTTTGCAGGATGTTATTTTTAACCAACTTTAAATTGGTTAAAATTTAACTTTTTTTAAATTTTAAAATTTGTAATTTAACTAAAAATTACATTTTCCCCCTTTCTTTAGTATTCGTATTATGGAACTGGGGAGGGTCTAATACCTGTGCTAGAGCCAAGGAGCAAACTGGAATGTATTTTTTCTTTGAGTCTTTGCCCAGTGCTTTATGGTCTTTAAAATTCAGCTCCTGAGAACTGCAACAAGCTGTTCAGTACAACTTCACATTGACACATGGACTTTCTGTGTCTTGCCCTGATGTTTCTGTGAAGCAGAGGCAGCAGTTTAGCACAAACTACCTTCCTAGAGCTCACACCAAACCTGAAAATTGTGTCCTGGGGATCAAGTCCCCATGGTGGTGCAGATGCTTTCTGTTCTTTTCCCAAATGCTGCAGGCTCTGGAGCACTCGCTGAAAACAGGGCTCTGAGCACATTACAAGCATTTTAGCTGCTTTAAAATTACTGACAGGCATAAATACCGCACCTATGGTGGCATCTGCATTGCCTACATCAGTGCCTTTAGGGAGGGGTTAGGATCTGTTGCCTGCATGGCTGCCTGTAGCCTTATGATGTGCCCTGCAGTTCCTACGCCTCTTTGGAGAGTAGGCGGCAGACAGCTAAATCAGGCGCTCACTTCTGAGCATCATGCCCAGCTGACGTGCCAGTGCCTGTACCCGTGTGCCTCTGTGGCCAGCAGCTGTTGCAAGTCCCCGGGTCCAGTCTGTGGCCACTCGTCCATGAGCCTGATGAGTGGGTGCTGTAGCAAAAGGAGCCCTCTGGTGCTTGTGCCCACCCAATGCCGACGGCTGCTGTACAGAGATGATGATTTACCTCCCTGGGTAGTGACACCTGCCGAAGGTCTCACAATATGTCAACCAAACAAGCCTAAGCTGAGCATACAGACAAGCCACTTGTAATTCAAGACAGCCCTGATTTTTCCTTTAAAAACTCATAATACCCAGGTTTATTTTCTGCAACTCTTCCAGGCCGGTTACCCCAACTGTTGGCAAACTGTGAGGATGGGGTTGCCATGGATACGCTCCGCACTGATTCACATGAAATACATCATTGCATTATCCCCAGAGTGGTGAAAGCCTTTCACAGCTGATAATTTTTAAGAGAATGATTCATCGTTAAATATATCATGGCAGCTCTGCATTGTTTGCTCTTCCTTGGAAGCATAATCTGGAAATAGGCGGCTCTTGGGATGCTCCTGAAGTCGAGAGCAAGATCGTGAGCAAGACGCCTGCCGCAGAGCGCAGTGGCACTTGGATTCAGTCAGCCTGTGCTGAGAGCAGGCAAGGGTCCTGCAGCATGGTTGGCTGCTCGCTGTGAGCCAGGACTTGAGGAGGAAACACCCACCCTGTGTCACTGGAATTTCCTGGATGCTGACTGAGACGGGTTAGGGGATCAAGTCCAGTCATGTGGCTTGTGAGGGCCCTGGGCCGTAACAGCTTTTGCATTCACCTCTTGTGAGACTGTTGCATACAGACAGGGAAAAACAAAATCCACATCAGAGGCAGGTACCTGAGGGGTCCATGTCTCTCCCTGTGTGCCATGCTGTATTCCAGCCACCTTACCACATGGCACTGGCAGAGCCAGAGCAGCAAGCACGTGGCTGGGAGGACAGGAATGGAGTTGGAGGTCTAGACATTGCTCAGGTGAAATCTGTAGCCATGTATTCAGTATTTTTCCTAGTAACTTCTGTTAACAGAGGAAGAGTGTCTTCAGTGTCTCCCTGATGGGTGGTGGCTAGCTCTGTGGTGTATACGGTGTTCACCAGCTGGATGTGTGCAGAGGGTGAGGAGGCAAGTTGGTGTCATCTGAATTTTAGCTGTGAGCACAGGGAACTACCAGGTCCCCATGCTGCTCTGCTGAGATCAGATGACTGGTCTACAGATAAATGCAAGTGCCCAGCAGAGTGGCAGTCAGGGCAGTGCAGAGGGCACACACACAGCAGAAAATGAGAAGTAACGTTTTTCTATGATCCTTACTTGATTTGTGACCCTTTTTCAGACTGCTTAGCTTGTTGTTAACCACTTATGTGCCTAGGAGTGTTGAAGGAATCACAGTTGGATTTTCAGGTGTAAGGGGATGGAATACAGGTCAGAACAGGGTAATGTGTTCTCTGGAGTCAGCCAGGATCTGCAAGGCAGCAGCCCTGGTGCTGGGGAAACAGGCATTACACTGCCTGCTCTGGGTTTGAAATGGTGCATTGAGAGAATTTGCCAAGAACACAGTAACTTTATTTTCTGTAGGAAATGGGTCCTTGTCAAACAGCTGCCTGCACTTAGAAAGTAACCCAAAACCAACTGAAATGAACAAAAACTGGGCTGTGTGTTCTTGACTCAGGGCCAAAATAATTCTGTTATTCCCAAGACAAAACTGTTTCCTCTGTCCCTAAAAGCCAAATACGTACATTTCATGCATAATTAAAATGAGATTTTAGTATACATCAGAGCCTAGTGTTGTGTGAGGCACAAATGGGGCTTTCCAAACAAGGCTTTTGATTACAAGTCATTTTAAGTGCAGAAAATAATGGCACTTCTGAGTTCTCCAAGTCCTCAGAGAGGAATTTCTGTCTTGACTGATGGTTCCCAGTGTATTAGGGCTCTAGTCAGTATAGCAGTTTCCCCAGGATGGATGGAAATACTTGGGAAGACTGGAATCACTGTTAGACCCAGAGCCCAGGTGATGGAGACCCACACCGTGCCCTGCCAGTGCCCTATGCCGACCGCTGTCACCTAGCCTGAGCCTAACCAACAAGCACCAGGAATATTTTTGCAGCTCTAATACCCAGTAAGTTTCAATCCTTTAATCCCCATTTCTATGCTTCTTTGGGAGCAGCCATACATGGATGAGGAACAAGGATAACAGTTCTCATTTATGCCCCACTAACACTGCTGCTAAACCTCTCTTCCTTGTATGGGACACACCATGGCTTTTCCCAGGAGACTTACGAGAAGCTAGCTCTGCTTTTGTTGAGGTCAGTAATAACTCTGTTGTGCTGGGCATAAACCTCATCCCAGTGTCCTCTTCTGACACCCCTGGCACAATCCAGGGCTCAGGGATGTGTTTGGTCCAGTGTGGCTGGTAGCATATGCAAATTTCCCATATCCCTGTTCCCATCCATGCTGATTTGGTAAGGAAAACACTTTATCAATGGACGTGTCCTCCAGGACTCCTGTATTTTGTGGGGTCTCCTGCAAAGTAGAGTACACCACATTGTACTCTGGCTTTGCTTTCTTTAGAGAACAGAGGGAGGCTTTCTTTTCATTAAAAAAAAAAAAAAAAAAAAAAGAAGACTAAATTTTCACCTTTTCTCCAAAAACTTAGACCCACAAGAACTCAAATACAAGAGGACCAGCAGGGGTGAGAACTGAGGGTCCTGGCAAGGAAAGAATGTGTCACATCAGTGCTACTACATCATGTTCTTGTCTTTGGGGTTTGGGTTAATTTGAACCCCTCATCCTGCTTGCCCATGGCAATACTTGGCATTATTGGCCAAGTAAATTGTCCAACCTGTTATGCAAGGTGAAGAGACAGCAATCTTCTGTCTGCCCCGGCAGAAGCTGGTTGACATGGCAGCCTGGCATGCCAGCAAGCGCATGCTCCTCCAGCCTGGAAGGCAATGGCCCATATCAGCACTACCCAGGGTCAACTGAGCCCCCCTTCCTGCCAGCCCACTGCCTGCCCCCATCTTTTCATCATAACACAGGTAAACCCTTCTTTCTATCCAGGCCCATCCCAATCCTTATTAAGTGTTTGTTTCAGATAAGAGCATTGAGAAAACATGATCTCTTTTCCCCTTTCTTGCTCTCTCTCAATGACACCATCCCCTTCCCAGTGAGAACAGGCTGCCTGTAAATCCATATCCACTGCTGGGCTCTCCCTTCCTGAACCCAGGCACGGTGCTGACCACACGCCACCTCCCCTGCCTAATCCTCTCTGCCCTCCATCTATGGCACAGACTGGTTGTACCCCCGCCAGACCTTCAGCACCCTCGGCATCTTTGGATGAAAATCATCCTTGGGACAGGGGAAGGGTGGAAGAAGAAGAAAAAATAAGGGTTTCCTTCTCCTGTATGGAGCCATTTAGCATCCTGGATTTCAAAGGCCTTCAGAAACTTCCCTAAACTGGTAACAAAAAAAGTAGGTCACAATTAAGCTCTTGATTTCAAAAAGAATCTGCTTGGAATGATAGATGATGTGTGCAATTATATCAGGGATTGACTGAGCTGCAGAGCTCTTCATCAGGAAAGACACTGAAGGTGTTATGTGCTTTGCAAAGGCTGTATCTGCAGATCACACCCCATGGCAGGGGCCAGAGCACCTTCCCTCGCCCCTTCTCCAGTGTCACTTCCAGACCCTGCTGGCAGGAGCCACAGGGGTGAGCAGGGAGTTCAGACTGTCTGACCTGCTCAGTCCTTGTTTGGTAGCATCCACCCCCTGCAAACCCTACAGGCTGATGGGAAATGGTTGCAGGAACTGGTAATAAGGGTCTGTGTGAAATGAGATGCAAAGAAATCTGCTGGTGGGCACGGCTGAAGAGGCACTTTTCTCAGTAGGAATCTCAGCAGGCAAAGTCAATAGGAAATCAGTATCTTAATGGCCAGATAAGACCTGGACTTGACCTGCAGTCCTCTCTTAGGACCATAGTAAAGCTATGGTCATTTGCAGCTCCTGTCTCAAAGGGTGTTTTGTCTCTTTGGAAGGCCATCATTGTATCAGGATGTGCTTCTAGGAGTCAAGGGAGAGCTTTTCCTACCTTAATAAACAACAGAGCAAATCTCAGTATCCCACCAGCTTGCCCAAAAGCATTTTCCCTGGATGATTCTTTATCTTAAAAGCCTGGCTAGCCCAGGGGAGAGTGAGATTTCCAGAGCCAAGGGCTCCACAGGATTGCATGAGTTCTACTCAACACCTCTACCAAATACAGTAGGTTGGTGTGGGGAGGAAAGGAAGTTTCTTGTCGTACTAGTGCTGAAGTGGGCACCTCTGACACCACTTTCTCTCTTCACATGTTTCTGCATTTCTTTGGTTTTTTTGTCCCCTCCTTTGGGCATAGCTAGCACTGGTAGCCATGCCCAAAGGAGGACATGTCTGGTAGCTTGATCCCTGTCTACTCAAAGCATGGCAAGTGAGAAGCACAAACACAAGGCCCTGGAAATTCTCCATCATGCTCCATTCTGTAAATTGGGAAAGATTTTGGCTTCCTGAACAGTGGAAATGCCGCATGTTGGCAGAGTATGGCTCTGGGCTCATCAGCCCATCCTAAAACTGCACAGGGAAGGGATCTGTTAGAGGCATCTCTGATGCTCCTACAGGTGCCCCCCAGGCTGCACTCTTCATAACCAAACCCCGCTCGGCCTCAGGTGTTCAGTGCTCCTGGTGTATCCTTCATGTGCCTGTCAAGTTAGAAGCAGGGAGAAGAATTCTCTTCTGCTTACAGAGATGTGGTTTTGTCCATAGCTATCTGTTTATACATTATATAAGGTGCATATTTAACTGCTTGCATAGGTATTACCTGGCTTGTAAATTAGACTGTTCATTGAGTATCTGTATTGCATTTACATTTGCGCTTGGTTGGATGTGGGCAAGCAGTGGATTTCAGGGGTCAGAATGGGTGTGTAGTGAGGAGCACAGTACTTAGTCATATCCAAAACCAATTCTATGGTTCTTCTACCTCAGTTAAGGGACCTGAGGGAATCCCTCAATTAGGACAATTGCCAATACAGTTATAATACCCCAGTTTCTCCTTTGGCAAATGTAACTTGACATTTGCAGGTGTTCACAAAATCAGACCACAGGTCAGTTAACTTTCTTTGAGCCCTGAGATGCATTATCTATTGAATTCCTCAATATTGTGCTGCTTTTCCCCCTGGTGAATTCAGTGACTGGCATTTTGACCTGTTTGTTAATGCATCTTACTTGCAGACTGGAAATGTTACTGTGTGGAACGAGCATAGCTCTGAAGTACTCTTAAACCTGCAGTATAACAGCACACTTGAGGAGAGGAGGTGGAATGCAGTAGTTAGTGGCTCCACCTGCTTTGGGTGAAGGAATTATACATTTCTGGAAACCATGGAGGAGGAGAGTGATTCCATTCTGTTCCCATGAACAGCTAACGCCAGCCACTGCCCAGCCCTGCAGAGTTCATGTTAAAAGCAGGGTTTGCACTGTTTTTTTCTGCAGTCTTGTGGTTCCTTGTTTGGAGATTAGTTTGAGCTGATCTGTCAATGAAGCAAGCTCAGGTCTGGGCCAAGACTGAGATGAGTGCACAGAGATTTGTCTTTGTACCCACAGCCTCTCCATAATGGGGCTGTTGTGTATCACACACAGCACAGGAGCTCCCCAGGATCCCCTGAAAAGGGATTACTGAGCACAAGATGAGTTTAGTTTTACTGACTGCTACCTACCAGGAAATTAGCAGTTCAGTTGCCACATGAACTTTCAGAGCTGCCCAGGTAGTTCCACTAAAGTACTTTGCCTCCAGAAAGCTTATCTTTTTCTACAATTCTTTATTTCCGTGGCTTTTTGGCTCTGCACTCTCAGTGTGCTGATTGTGTGCTAAACCAAATTGAGTTTGGCCAGCTCTGCTGGGAAACAGGGGCTTGCACAAGAGGCCAGTCTTTGCCCGGGTCTGCTCCCTGCACAAGCACTGAGCTACCTAAACAGTGAGCTGTTTTACATGCCTGTTCTGGAGTGGGAATATCACCAGAGGTGTATGTTGTGGGAGAAAATACTAAGGGAGATACTGTGTTTGATGGAGTTGATATGGTAAAACTTCAGTTTTGGAATTACTTTTCTTTCCATGAAGCATCTTATTCTCTGTCACACAGGTGACATAGTGTTCCTTAAGGTCATGACTTGAACAAAATTTTTCAGTCTTCTCAGAATGTTTTTATTTATCTGAAGCATAATTTCAGAAATGTTGCTATGCAGTAAATGTCAAAATGTCCTTATTTCCCATGGGATACAGAAAAAAAATTACCTCTTCACAAGCTCTAGTCTTAGCATGGAGTTGCTTGGTTGCTTGCTTAATGACAAAGACCTAAAGCTGTGTATTGGAAGCCTTCAGCATGTTTCATTGCACACCAGAAAATTCTATATAGTTACATAGACCTACGGTATGGAGTGACCCTTAGTCATATTGTCTAAGCTGATTATTGCAACAGAAATAAGAGGTATATAGTAATCTTCTTACACTTACTGAGAAACCTAAACAAGGCCAATACTGTGATGGGGTCACTTATCTCTGGCTGTAATAAGTTTACTATATAAGGAGATACTAATATTGGAAAAACCATTATGAAGATTTCATGTTTAAGTCAGTGTAATAATTTCTGTCTTAAATAGATGGACACAAAAGGTTTACTTAACTGGTTCATGAGTGAGTATCCACCCTCCAGAAAAGAAAAGGCCAACCACTGGGATTTATAAATCCGAGTGCCTTGTGCAGCTGGGGTGATACTGTCTATTCTAGACAAGTCTTGCAGAAACAATAATTTGCTGCACCATTAAAAGATCATGATGTCTGACAGAGAGGTGTGTGTGGGGTATGTCTCAGTGTCACTGAAGTAATGACAAGTGCTGATTTTCAGTAAAGCTAAACATAAAGTTAGACACAATAGATTGACGTTGCATCTAGAACCCTGTTCCCTTCAAAAAGTGGCCAAAAAGGTCATCGGAGACTTCAGGAAAAAAAAAAAAAAAAAAAAGTATGCTCCTGTTCTCAGCATGGGCTCCTTGCAGAGACTCCCTCTTGCACATCTCCCCAGGTTCCTCTGTCACCAAGCCCATGGGCTGAGCAGAGATGGAGGCAGAGCAGGGGGAAAGTGGGAGTCACCTCCATATCATGCCTCTTGAGGAGCATGATGACAGCTATTCTGAATCCAGATGTTTTTTTAGCCAAGTGGTAACTTTCTTTCAGTGTCTATTTTTTTAAGTGAGTGTTTAAAAGAAAGATTTATACCTTGTGTTTGAAACTTCAGTACCAAAGCAGTTTTCTGTAAGGAGGAAAAGGGTTTAAGCAAAAAAAAAGCCTCTGTTTTTCCCCTGGGGAAAATATATCCTACTAATTCCCAAAGTGGGTTCTACAGAGGGTCTGTGGAACATTCTTGGAGTTGTTCCTTGGAGGGCAGAAGCAGTCAGTGAGGGAAATTTTCTCTTACAGCACTTTGGAAAAATTGGAGTCATCAGTTCACATAAGAGAGGTAACTTT
The DNA here is from genome assembly GCA_024611195.1 of Ceyx melanurus. Lineage (NCBI taxonomy): Eukaryota > Metazoa > Chordata > Aves > Coraciiformes > Alcedinidae > Ceyx > Ceyx melanurus. Next base: position 48,938 of record JANHGL010022874.1, on the reverse strand, counting down.
CAGGGCTCAGCTTACATGAAGGGTCCCCTCCCACAAGGCTTTTTTGAGATGCAGCAGTGCCAGTGAAGTGTGTGCAAGATGGGGTTGGGGTAGATCTGGGGCAGGAACGACCTCTGGGCCTCTCTCCTCCATCTGGCACCAGCAGAGGTTTGCATTGGCACCAGTAATCATGCAATGCAAAATGTTTTTTTAAAAATAAAGTTGGAAGCAGGCACTGGCCCAGATCACCAGTGCTGGATGTTACGGTCATGGAAACTGTCACGGGAGCAGAGAGCAGGGGCGTGGGGAAGGCATGTCACAGACATCTCGTTAATGCAGAAATCATTTTCCAGAAGCACAAACCTGAGATTGAGCAATACATTTTTGGGTTAAAACCAAAGCTATTAATCTTAGTTGTACTGAATGTTTGCAGCTCCTATTCAGAAAATGCTTCGGAGGAAAAGTCCCTGAAACAATGCTTAAAAGTTGAAGGGGAGCCTCTGGTGTGCTTTTGTCCTTGCTTGCTTGCGTATTATGTATGAGAGGGATTTCTTCTGGGTTTGGGTTGATACCAGGCCTTTTGTTGGCAGCACAGAATAGCGGATAAGGTCTCTTGAAGTAATCACCAGGGACATTAAGCTTATTAGGCATGTGTCTGGAGACAGGGGCTGTGTGATGGATGCAAGGGAAACCTCACCCCAGAGGCGTTTGGGTGCTGAGCTGGCAGAGGACCTCCACTTGCTGGAACTGCCTATACCAAAACTGTTGCTCATTAGATTTTAAAAACACAGCATCACCAAAACAAGCACCCAGATTTCAGAATTCATCAAGGCTGTGCACCAGGCAGAGAAGTATTTCTGAGCTCTCCTGATCTGGCTTGGTTTTTGGAAGTTTAGGGTTTGATAAATCTCACCCACGTACACACAAAGCCTATTCGTAGCATCCACCTTGCAATTCCTGTATTTCTTAAAGATTAATATTCTGCAAAAGGCTGGTTCTCCCACCGCAAAGTTTCAGTGACCCCCTATCTTCTCACAGTAGTCATTTTTGTCCTTCCACAGCATCTTGGAAGGCAAGAGCTAACTGCAAACAAAAGGCAGAAATTTAGATGCCTCATCTGGTTTTGATTGCTCTAAGAGATGATGATGAATTAGACCATGGGGATGATCCATTGTGCAACCCATCTCTGTTGGCATAGGACAAAACTGACTCCCCCATTTCCATGCTTACAGTTTGGCTCTCCCGGCGGGTGAGTCACCGCTCACTGTTCATTCATGAAAGTCAAAAATGGCACTTGGGAAATGTGCCAAATCTTTTAGGAATATTAGCTCCTCGATTGCTGACCTGTTTTACAGCAGATACGGGGACAGGAGGGACATAGGATACACACTGCAGTGAGCTGCAGACAGTCAAAGAGCTGTGATGGATGAGATGGTGCTGCATCTGCTCTGTCACTGGTGTGTGCATCCTGCATGGTCTGCAGCGGAGCCTAAGCCCGAGGGGTTGGTTTCTTTCCAAAGACATAGTGAAGAAATATCTATTGTGCTCAGAAATCTCTTTAAAAAAGAAAACACATCTATCCAGCCCTTTGCCCTTTAGCAGATGACTTGAGCTCTTCTTCACCTGGTTGACCCAGGACATTTATTTTGTGATCAGGGTGTCAGTTTTCATTTACCTAAAAGCTTAAATACTCTTAATGCTTGCAGATACTGCTGCTGTCATGGCAACAAGGTTATTTATGTATAATAGATACCTACTTTTCTGGGGTTTTTTTCAATGTTGCTAAGTGGAGATATGGTCAAAGGGGCCATAAAATTGAGTGGGAAACCCTCAGCCCCCCCTATATCTTAATAAGCCCTCCAGACCTCCCTCTTCTTCTGGTTGACCTGGTTCAAGTCCCTTTAACTATCTTCCATCTAGACCTTAATCTGGCAGGAGCAAATGACAGCAGAAGGGCATGTGGAGATATAACCAGAAGACACCAACATCCCTTTCAACATAGGCTGAGACACACTGGTCGCCACACAGAGCAGCCTCTGTCATGGATCACCGGGCCATTTGTCAAGCTGTCTTCATTCACCCAGCCCTTTAGTTATCTTGGTTTATAATGTATACATTATCAACACCGCTGCTCAATTATTTAATAGCCAGGCCACCAAAGAAACAAGCTGAAGAACAAGGTTCTAGGACTACAATTTCAGCATAGTTAAGCTCTCCTTTAATTTTTTTCTGAATTTTATCTGTCCATTTTCCATGGCAACCAGCAAGGTCCAGAGGTCAGAGAAAGAAAGACAGGGAGTCATTTCATTTAAATTAGATGAAGCTCTGTTAGCAACCAGAGCACTATGGAAAGGGCCCCTTGTTCAAGGAGAGTTGTAGTGTGTGTCCTGGCAAACCTCCTTCTGAAGAGCTTTGTTTTACTTTGCTGAGGAACTTCTCAGGACCTAAATCAATTCTGTTTACATATAATATTGAGTCCAAAGAGTGGAAAAACACTCCACAGAAAGAGGAGAGTAACTCAAACCAGGACAGTGGCTGCCCAGAATTCATTGTCAGATAATGATCCAGTCTCCCAGCAAACACAAAGCTTCTCGTCAGCTCACACACGCCGCCTCACTCGGCCTCTCAGATGCTTGCAGCTTCCAGCTCCAGCAGAGCCTTTGCTTTGCCAGGCTTAGACATCCCAGATGTTGCACTGCTACGAGTGATGCTGGGCAGTCATTATGGCAGTTGCACCATCATCCACCTGTGAGCTCTCTGAGACACTGAGCACACACACATTTGCTGGGATCTTTGATGCTGGGCATGTCTCTGGGGCATCCCGAGACCCCTCCAGGTACTGGGTGCCTTTGCCAGCACAAGTCTGAGTGCTGTTCATCCACAGCACATGGATTGTCCTTGGAACATGGCAGAACACCATGACCCTTCGCTACCAGCACTCCCAGGGGCTGCACAGCCCCTGTACCCACTTGGGGCTGGAAGCCAAACAACTCCACAAGCTCAATTCACTGCTGAGAGGCTCAGCATCAGTTGCGTTGAGGTGTCAGAACCGGGAAGCTCAGGGAATTTCCCTGTCCTGGACATCCTGGCCAGATGGGGCAAAGGCAGGGGGTAGGGGGAGAGCAGTGCTGAAATAAAGTGAATCCTCTCCACCAGCCTCAGGGTCTGCACCAAGCAGAAGTTGAAGCAGCTGCCTACGCCTGCAGTCGCTGAGCAGGTGGGAGCAAGGAGCACTGTCCCAGGGAAAAGGAGGGCACGTGAAGGAATAACAATACTTTCCTCTTATGTAACTCTTGCCTAAAATACTTCAAAGTGGGCTTGTAGATAAATAATTTAAGATAATACAGGATTAACTGTCATTTTCTGTGTCAGAAAGTAAAATTCTGCATTGCCTCAGTGCCGGTTAGGTGTTGAAATCACCCTATTTGTGGGCTGAAATGAGGCCACATGACTTTGGAAGCTGACCAAGAGAGCACAAAGTGTGCTCACATACATTGCAGCTACGCAATATTTAGGGCAAAAATTATTTACTGATAAAAAATTGCAAATAATTCTGAATAATGAATAATTGAGAAATTTCTAATTTGCCCATAGGCAGTTTGCAAGGGTGGGGAGAGGGGAGAGAAGAAGCAACATTTGTCATATAAATTATTTGTGAATTAATCACTCTGATACTCTCTGAAGTCTATGGGGTACTTGCATAAATAAGACTCTTCATGGAGAAGACCAAGTCTCTTTAATGGTACTCTGAGAATGGTAAATTCGTTAGCTGAAAGGACTGATTATGAATCAAAGAGGTAGGGAGGGGAGAAAATCAAGTCATAATTAGTCACTTAAATTGTTTCAAGTAGCAAGCAACTGATTTTAAACAAGTCCAAACAAAGGGGAAATGATTTGTTCTTGATTAAGCCAGTCTCTCTTGCCCTTTTAATGATTTATGAAGTAATGTCAATGAATTATGGCTCTTGGGACTCAACCTATAAAAACTGTATAAAACACAATATAATACAACAAGAGACAAGTGGGTTAGACACAGTGGAACAGAAATTAAATGCATATTTATTAAGGAGGTATATAATGAGTCTCGTGTCACCCAAATATTGACCATCTGTCTGTAGCCTAAACTCTCCTTCACTCCTGTTGTTACTGATTCACTCTGGCTGCTCTTCTAATGAAGTCAGACACAGTTTGATCACTGATAAGCTTAATTACACTGCTGAAGGACTTCTTGTAAAAATAAGTGTTCTGGATTAATTGCAGTCCTGGTGAATTCTGTAACATACACATAAAGACCCATTTGGAGTTTCCCCTCTGCCCAGTGCAATGTGGGATCTGGATTTCCTAGGTCACAGTTTTCAACGGCTAAGTGGTGCTGGGAGGACAGGTTTTAGGGTCCCTTTCTCCAAGGCAATGTGTTGAAATGACAGCATAGGAGAAGCAAACAGTATTTGCTGCAAAATAGTACATTCAGTCATACTGGTTCTGATGCCAGGGTGGTGGTTGTGGTGTTATTGTTACTATTCATTATTAGCATTATTGCTAATAAGAAAGCACCAGTAATGAATCCAGTGCTCTCTCTAAGAGACACTTACATTCAAATTATATCACGGTGGGCTCCTAGCTGGGACAAAAATAAGACACAGTGGTAGACTCAGGGAAGGACAGACTATATTTAAACTAGAAAGTACTGAACCTCTTCTGGGTTTGATCCAGAGCTAGCAGTGCTAATAATGCCTCACAGTAAGACCAACTTTCATCCAGGATTTCCCAGCATTTTGCATTAAGGAAGAAATATTCTCACATGTGTCTGGGTACTGGGAGGGGCTGAGTTCTATTCAGCAAAGCACACGAACAGATGCTTCAGCTTGGGTCCGCACAAGTCCCACTGAAATCTGTGAGACTTAAACATACGCTTGAGATATTTGTCAGAGACTGATGGGACTGTTCCACACACAGCATGTGCACCGGGGTTTCCTTCAGCTGGCAACCTCACTGCTGGGAACTATAGATTAAAGCAGGAAGGTTTATGAGCAATCAGCAGCTTCGTGGTGCTAGCAAACTGCAGCCCTTCTGCAGAGACCTGACTGCCAGGTCAGTTGAGCTTATGATTATGTCTGTTAGGGACCATGCTGAGATTTGCCAGCTCATTTTTTACTCCATTCATCAGACACCACCGGAAAGAACCAACCAGCCTGAATCAGCACCCGTGTCTGGATGCAGGAGGCTTTGCTTCACCAAACTTCTCCAGTCACCCAGTCCTGCCCTGCTCTATTTTTGGTTCCAATAAATCTCCTGTAGACATCCCCTTTGTCACAGTCTATTCCCCAGTCCCTAACTCTGTAGGATCTTCTCTGTTCCAAATATAATTGCTCTTCAGCTTTTTTTCTCCCTTTTTTTCCTGCTGTCTGGAACCATAGCTCATCATCCTACACTTCTCATTACCTTAATTAAGCCAGGGCAAATCAAGAGACTGTTTTATAACCTGACATTACACTGTACATTTTTTTAGCTCAGAAGATGTGAAGTAGTGCTGAGATATCTCCTTGAAGGAACTGTGCACCTCAGCTTCCTTGGCTTCTAGTACTGTGGGTGTCTGAGAAGGGCTGAGTAACAAAGTGAGCAGGGTGCTTCAGTGTGCCCCATTGCAACAGGTAAAACCAGTCTTTTCCATAGCAGCCCAGTTCCTTCCCACTGTCTCTGGTGCTCCTGTATGTCTGAATTCGGTAATTTTATTGGAAACCACTAGATTTTATTGAAACCACTCCTCTTCTCTTCTCTTCTCTTCTCTTCTCTTCTCTTCTCTTCTCTTCTCTTCTCTTCTCTTCTCTTCCTCTTCTCTTCTCTTCTCTTCTCTTCTCTTCTCTTCTCTTCTCTTCTCTTCTCTTCTCTTCTCTTCTCTTCCTCTTCTCCTCTCCTCTCTTTTCTCCTATTCTACTCCATTCTATTCTAAATTAGCTCACTGCTGGCTGATGGTTGTTTTGTTGGTTTTAGCTGCATTTCTATGTTCCAAGCTGCTATCCAAGCCATGGGCACAGGCAAACACAAGCTGCTGAACCACAGCACAGGGAAATTTCTTGATCCTGCTGCAGGTCTCAAGCAATGTCCTTTAAATGGATTAATTCTCCTCCCAGCTTCCCTCTAAGCAAGATACTATGTTATGTGATGTAGCATCTGAGGGCCATTAAAGGGATCAGGTATATTCTGACATATTCCTGGTCTACACAGTCTCGTGTTTTCAGTACAAATTTTCTGCTGACCAAAAAATATTCTTATCTGGATAAAGGTGGCTTAGCTTTTCTGTATTGGAGTTGGATGTTTTCTCACACTAGTCCTATCCAGAATCTTGGTTCTGGGAGGGTCAGAATAAAATGAGAAAAAGAATGTTAAAAAAAAAAAAAAAAGGAGACAAAATAATTTGAACAAACATTTTTATAATGTTGTTTAGGTGCCATGGCCCTCCTATTCTTTTATACCAACAAGATCATCTGCATCCCTTTACTCATGTGTCTCATCTTGTCCTAGGGTAATTCAAATACAGAATGGGGAAAATAAAATGAAAATGGTGTAGAGGTGCATGTGGCCAGGAGAGGGTGCTGGGAGCCAGGTACCATCTCCACCATCCCCAAGAATGGGCACCCATAGCGACACACACAACTCTGTGCAAATATGGGCCGGCCATTACATCTCAGTTATGCTTGTGTAAATGTTGATGATATTGGTGCTATTCAGGCATTTCAGGAGAACTCTCTACTGTTTAATTAAGCAATGTTTTTGCGGTATCTAGGAAAGGCTCTGTTGTAAACATATGATGTGCAGCTTGGAGTGCATCTGTGGGGAAGCTGCTGTTTACTCATCCTGCAGTAATTGATCCTGCACCGTTCTCTGCCTGTGCATGTCTTGGGATGAGCTGTGGAAGAAGGGAGGTAGTAGTGTTAGCACACCAGTTTTTCAGAAAGATCACAGGACATAGGCAGCCCTGGAGAGCTCCTGTAGGCCACCTCAGGAAGGCAGCTTGTGTCTTGCCATCACAACCCCTCCATCCATTCTCAGCTTAATGAACAGTAATATTTTGTGGTATTGGGATGACCAAGGTGAGACTACCTGGACATTGAGGTAACAGAGACTCCAGGACAGATTACTCAGAGATTTTACAGCTTTGCTCTCCTCATGTTGATGGTTTTTGTGCTCCAGTTTCAGGTCTTATTTAGTGCTATCTGGCAGATTTACCAGCCTAGCTGTCTCTGGGTGATACAGGGTCTGTAGACTGAAAGTGGGGTCTACCTGGGAGATGCATGGGGAATTGTACTCAAGGGCTTGGAGAAACATTAACATGGTATTAGACATGAGTCATCAAACACCTTTCCCTAATGAGCTTCAAAAGTGGAGCACCATCTGGACTCACCTTCAGCACCTCAAATATATGAACATCCTGCAAATGCGTGTTTGGGTGCACAGAGGAGACTGCCTTGAGTAACAGGCTTAAACTTCCCCAGGTGTGGGGACTGCACCGACCTTGGGTCTGCTGCTCCCGGTGAGAGCAGCTGCGAGAACAGGAGCATCAACACAGGCTGGGAGAGATCTGGGGCTTGGTGGCAGTGAGAAAAGTGGTTACAGAGAGGCTGTGGTTAAAACACCTGTAGTCACAACAAAGCCAGTGGGAAGCAGGAGGGGAACAAGGGAGGTTATTACACCTTTAAAATTTAACATAGAGGAGATGTTAGTTCCAGACTCAAACAACTGACTGCTCTGATTTTACAGGGAAACAAGATTCAGATGGTATTAGACATTATTTCTTTTCAAAACATTGTCAGAAATGTTTCCATTTTTATTCTGAAGTGAAAATACATTTTGCCTTTCCCTTTACTGTCTGGCCACTGCAAGACATTCGGCAATATTAGCAAAGCTGATGGCTGCTAAATGGCCGCCTTTCCAACAGTAATGAGCTGCATTTAATAATGAATTAAACATCATTAACCGGGGAAGTTCTTGGTGAATGCTTCTTTAATATCATTGTGCAGCAATTATCACTGGCGTGAATAGCTCAGCTCTGTCCAGCTGCACCATTTATCAGTATCTGGAGGAGCAGTAGAAATCACTCTGGTCCAGGAGGGCTTATAACATTAAGTGACACTGAATAAAGTTTAACAAGTGTTTCTGTTCATCATGCATACCACAATAACTCAAATGCTTAATCCTGCTCCACCTTGTTTCTGTGTCTGGGTGACCCAGTTAGCCTGGCTATGTTTCTGCAGTCAATGAAAGTCCCTCTCAGTATGATCTAATTCATAGGCATATGAGGTTTCTTTATTAAAAATTGATACACACAATTAAACAATGATAAAAGATGATAATGAGAGTAATGAAGCTATTTGGTATTTGCAGTCTTTATTATACAGTGCTATTCTGAAATAGTGAGACCTTCCAGACTTACTACTCCTGTCTTAGTCACTGGCATATTCATGAAAACATATTTGGTACTTATAAAAATGTCTTTCCCTTAAAATAATGGACTGAAAAAAAAAAAGAAAAAAAAGACAAGAAAAGAAAAGAAAAGAAAAATAACTACAGTATTTATTTGGCGTTTCCTTACTGCCATAGCTGAGAGAGGTCTTTTTTTTAGTAAATCATGTAGTTGCCAAAATACTCTTTTTCAGGAGGGGAGGGGCCATTGCACAGCTTGCAGCCATAGGGAACAGTTCAGTATGCAGCAATGAGAAGTGTGATTCAGGGATGGCTAAACATTTTATTTGGGCTGTTGTGAAAGGAAGTGGGTTTTGTGGTATTTTCTAAATTAAATCGTTCCCTTCTTTTTTTTTTTTTTTTTTTTTTTAAATAGTGCTAAGATAACTTTTATGGTTAAAAAAAAATCCCATAAAACACTACCTCAATTTTGGTAACTCAGAAGAACCAACCTTTTTCTCTTTTGAGCAGAAAAATATATTTGGGGTTTTTGATTTTCAGTCTTTCAGTTCAGTGTCTCAGCTGAATGATCCATTATTTGGCTCACTGCAACCCCACCTCCCTGCTAGAGCTCTCTCAAGGCTTTCTGGGGCTGGACCATGCAGGCAGCAGACAAAAGACACAGCCCTTGCTCTGATTTGAAAATGCAGAAGTAACAGCTTTGTTTTTTCACTATTATGGACCAGTGGAAAAGCAGGGGCTGGAGTGCATCAGCACCCCTGGGCTGTGAGTGAGCCTGTGATTTACATCTCCCCCCTGCAGAAAAGAACCCCCATTTACGCAGCTGCTCAGGAAAAGAGAAGCCCATCAGCAGGGGGTTTGCTCTCCCCAGACAGTGACTTGTGCTGCTAAGAGCCCGGAGCCGGTGCAGGGAGGCTACAGCCACGGTGTCAGGACTGGCCACTGACACTGTTTGACACTGGCAGATCCCACGGCTCTGTTTCCCTAATTCCCAAGCTGACAAGTCTTCCCAAAGCTTGTGCTGAGCACAACGGGAGCAGAACAAGCAGCTCACTGCACTTGAACAGAAGCAGCTGTAGGGAGGTTCTTATGCCAGCAGCACCCAGCTCAGCTTCCCCAACTGTCTTTTTGCTTTGGAGGGTGAGATACAAGGAGGAAACTCTAATGTGGGGATCTCTCAAAAGGGCCTTTCTTCTCATAACTTATGCAGTGTCATTGATGTGGGACAAATAATCACAGAGTGATAGCACATATTTTAAATAACAGCAGCTTCTTAATTTTTTACCTTTTGTTTAGCGTTCAGCAGGGATTACACAGCAATAGGTAGCTTCAATTGTAAACTAGCTATAGCAACAATATTGCACAGTAAACAGATGTAGGTACCAAAATGTTTATGGAGGTAAATTAATGCACAAGTTTTAATGGAGTTTTAGACATCCCAGACAACTGCAGTTCCAGGCTGTACACAGCCATGAGCAAACAATGTATTCTATGTAAAACATCACAAGAGGGTCAAATCACTGCTTGAATCCCTTGCCAGACTGGATGGTCTTAAGGAAAGAAGGTGATGTTGCAGGTCCTGTTGGAGGCACCTACTAGAAACTGGATGTTGTGGTGGTTCCTAGGCTGTGTCAAGTGCTCAATTTAGTGCAAATATTTGCAGGACTGATTGAACTGCTGCTCCAGAATGTTCCCAGTTGCAATTCAGTTAAAACCCAGGAGGAATGTCTCCATTTCTCCTTGTATGCATTCAGCACATTCAGCAGCAGCACGGTCTCCACAGAGTGGGGCACCAGCCTGGACAGAAGGTCACAGGCACATTGCTCTCCACCTTGACTCCACCAGCCTGAAGATGCTCCTGCCAAGGCTGCAATTGCTGAGCAATTGGGGGTCTGTGAAAACACCCATTTACTCCCCGCTGGTATCAGACATGAGCACAGGCTGATCAGCTCCTTCTTCTTTCTGTTTGATGATCAAAATATTTACGGCTCAGTGAGTGGGGCTGGCAGCAGCCCCAAAACTTTGCTCTTGATACTAAATGTCACATTTAATATTGATGATGTGGGCTACTCAAGTCACACTTGGATGAGTTATTAACTATTGGGAATAACATCTATAATAGGAAACTCCTAAAGCATAAGCTGCCTTATAACTGCATATAGCTTCTTTTTTTACAAAAGATATAGAAATCTAAGCAATGCAATAAAAATATATGGATGTTGTTCATTGTTATATGTCCAGGAGTACCCGTCTGCTCTCTAGGCTGGTTTATTAGTCACCTTAGCAGTGCATAAAACTATGCCCCACGTGGGAACAGAGCAGCTATTTTATTACACTCAGCAAGCAGAGCACAGAGCCATGCTCTCACCAAAGCTGGGCCCCTTGCTGCTGGCACCCCCACCAGCTCTGCTCACTCCTGTGCAGTTCCCACTTCTCTGGTGAGAGAGAAGGTGCCAGAGGCTGATGCTGCTGTGCTGCAACAGCATCAGGGCTCTCAGATCTTCCTTTGATTGTGAACTGAAATGAAAATAAGCAACTTCACAGGGATTCAGGCCAGCACTAATATACTACGAATGAGTTTGGCTCTGCATTTTCACACCACTAAGAAATAGTAGGGTAAGTAGTACAGTGAATTTGTCATTAGTGTTCTGCTGGGACTTGCCATGAAAGAAGCTCTGTACATTATCAACATTATGGGAGACAAGAAGGGAATATAAAGTTACACAGAGTGTCAGCATTTATAGCTTGTCATAAAAGGGTTACTTACTGTCAGGAGAGAAACTCTCTCCTCAGGTATATTGGCACAAATGCTTGAGTATTCATGGAAATTCAGTAATTTGGTCGAAGTATGCTCTCAGCTTCATTGACTGCTGTGTTGATCAAGTCACTGAATTTTATATGAATATTCCACATCCCACTGTGCGATTCTCCTGTTTCTGTGGTAATTACTCCAGACTGGAGTGCAGTAAGAATGGTGGCTCACAGATACAATCTAGGCACTTTTTTTCCAATGCTCTCAAAGTCAGATAGGAAGGTTCTGTAGGGAGCTGTGTTTCTCAGACTTGGGAGGAGCATTGAATATTGGGAATGGCAACTTCAGTAGAAAAGGGATTGAAAATGTGGTCAGAGCCAAGCTGCTGTATTGGATGGATGTTTGCATTGCCGTCAGCCAGGTAGCAAGTTTCCAAGGCAAATACTTTCTACTGGGTGTTATATTTTGGTTGATAAAAAAAAATAAAATACAATATTATATTATTCTTCCTGCTTGGCTTGCAAAAATAGCAGTATGGATTTCAAGATGAAGGGTGGACATGCAGATAGTCATAGGGGAAGATGCAGCTTCTTATCCAAATGCAAGAAGTAGCTATTCCTCTCCCTGTGCTTCTAAATCTGTCAGAACTTACTGTGTTCCATGTTGCTCCTCTGGTAAACAGAAACTCAAACCCACACCAAAGCTGCTCCAAATTTACCCCACCCGCCACCCTATGCAACCCTGGTCTCTGCTCCTCTCTGGGTGCAGGCAGGTCCTCTGGGTAGGTTTCCACCATTGATACAGCTGTGGTTAACACCTACTTCATGTAAAAGAAATAGTAAATACCTGCACTTTTTACCTCAGGCGTCTCTTAGCACATCCCAGGCTTGCTGTGTGACAAAGTTTGCCCTGATTCATACTTTTACCCAAGAAAAGCCAAGGGTTTGGAGCAGAAGCTATTAACCTTTTACAGATGGGGAAACTGTGCAAAAAGAGAATATATTATTTACCCAAGGGCAAAGAGCATATCAAAAATGCCATCATTAGGAACAGGACTCAGATTTCCTAATTCCCTTCCTGTGCTTTAACAGCAAGTGTTATTTTTCCACTTTGCTGTGATGTTCTCTATCTTGGGCACTCCAGCATGGACACTCCCCTCCCCCCTGCCTTTCTCATTTGGTACACTTCTGACTCAGCAGTATCCCAGTACACACCAAACTAGTCAGTCTCGATGCAGCCTTGTGCCTGGCACAATATGATTTGCATTTGACTCTTTAGCAGTCTAAATACAAAGCACACATTTATGTGGAGGCACTGATTTATCCTAAGCTGTGGTCTGTTTTGCTTTGGTAAGAGCTACCTGAGAGACTACATTTTTTTTAACCTTTCATATTGACAGAGTTTTAAAAGCTGGTTCTATGATGTAGTGGAACTGATTGTCTCATCAGCCTGAATTGTGGCTGAGGTAAATTCAATCTATGGATGCACTAGTCTTTCAATCCCATAGACTTTCAGTCTCCTGGACAATGTGGGGATAACTGATTATCCTGATGGCCTTGCAAAGGGCCCTTTTTCTATAATCAAATTTGAAAGTGTCAAGAGCAGGTACTGCATCAGCATGATTATCAGAGGTATCTCAGTTAATTTGAACTCCCTGGTTTATGAACTGGATGAGGCTTCTTGTCACAGGACAAAAATGTCTAGTATATTGCCAAAGTTTGTTAGTAAATATATCACATTCCCTTGGAACATTATCAATCAAAAAAGAAAATACATTAACAAAACACTAAAATCTCTCTCACATTTTTTACAGAAGCAAAACAGAAGCAAAATTAATTTAATGTGCAAGAAAGGGAACATTCAAATTACAATTTGTAAGGTCTTAGGAGAACCATGAAGGTCCAGCCCACATCAGATAAAGGAGCAACCAAGAAACTTAGCACTTCATTTCCTGCAGAGGGAAACAAAGGTAGATAAAAATATCAGAAAGAGAAACTGTAAGGAGCAATCAGCATGAACCAGGTATGCTGTGAGATCTTATGGAAAGTCCCTGTCCAGATTCAGCCTGAGGGCAAGGGGTTGCATTTCCAGCATCACAGTTAATATCTTTTCCTTAGCAATTCAGAGGCTTCTAGTGAGAAGCTTTAAAATTACCAAAATAATATTTAAAGTGGATTTTGTTCTTATCTTTGCATCTTACATTCACTGATTGTTTTTTGACCTGCAGACCTCTCACACTCCAAGGCGCAGCAAAGTGAAGGGATTTTCCTTTAGCAAACACAACAGAGAATACAAGGCAGCTGAACCTCCCAGGAGGGTGCCAAAGTGCCTGGCTGCCATTCCTTGGGCTCCTGAGAGACTTCTCAAGACATGTTGGGAATGACAATGACATCCTGAGAGCTGCCAAAAAATCAGAAGGAACAGCTGGTAAAAATGCTCAAACCTCCCAGTGCCCTTAATACACCATAAACAAATCTGCTTCATTTAAACCACCACAAGGTGGTTAGGAGACTTGCTCCTCGATTTACAGGCTTTAATCACTGTTATTGCCATTCCCAAGCATAAGAAATGTAAAGCACTTCAGGAACAAAAACTGCTGTGAAAGAAATACTTTAAGTCTCCTCAGGTTGTTGCTAATGTTTCAAAAATCTGGAGCAGAGGAATGAAAGATTTACACCTTTTGGCCAGGGTTTTTATTAAGGTTTCAGGTGCCTACCTTCTGCCATCCTCTCCATTTAAGTAATGATGACCAAAGTCCAGCTCATTTCTCAAAGATTAACAGCTTGCCAGGAATATTTAATTGTCTGGAAACAGAACTGAAGGATCCTGCTGCAAGTCCCTCACTCACAGGGAAGCCCCTGAGGCCAGGATTGATGCTGTCATTTATAGGACTAAAAACCCAGTGTGTCCCAGTGCAGAGGTGGCTGAATTCCAGTGGGGAGAAAGCAGTTCAAAGCCAAGGACACATGGCCTTGACAGCAGGATGGAGACTGTTTAGCTTAAAGCTGCTGTGAAATCATCATGAGTTATTATTATGGAATCCTGGCATCTCACAGTGAAGCAGCACTAAATTATTCTGTATTGCTAGTTTTTGTAAGTTCATAAGCAGCTACAGCAGGAGCACCAGGGGCATGAGTGTCTCCAAGAAGGCCTGGTCCTTGGCTCGTAGCTTTGTTTGGCCATTTGCATCTCAGTGTACGAGTGTGTGTGTACCTGTGCTAGGGGAGCACTTTACTGTATTATGAAGCTGTAATATTTGCTTCTGTACATGTGAAAGACCCTTGCACCCACTCTCCTCTATATTATCTTCATGCAAATTTTGTATCGTGTTCAGGGCATTAAGATTAGCAGCAGGAACCTCTTGTATCTGCATCCTTGTCCCTCTCACCCTCACATTTCCATTCTCCAGTGACTTCAGTAGTCTCTTAATCCAGTTACACAGGCTTTTTCTGAAGAGCCACCCGTACTCCTCACAGCCCCCCATGCCCCAGGACTAAAGCTCAGCACCATCATCAGATCTTTTCCCTTACTGCAAGGCTTGCTCCAGACAGGCAGAGCAGGAATTAGAGCCTGGACTGGGCTCCCTAATTCCAGATATGTTCTTGAGCCCTCAGGGTACAGCAAAGTGTTCTCCTTCTCCCTCTTTTCCTATAGGAAAGGAGAGCCCTGGTGTATGTGTCCATCTCCTGAAATTTCCCACCTGCCTTTTACAGTGATGTTTAGCTCTGCCCCAGCCCAGGATATCTTTTGCTCTTTTAGACAGATCTCAGTCAGGTCTGTGATCCCATTTCTTAGCCATTTAACTATTTGCCTCTCTTTTCAGGAGATGTACAGCCCAGCACAGAGGTTTCTGTGAGGGCAGCCAGGTAGGACACTGCTGAGCTCAGGGTCCCTTGAGGGGTTAGGTCAGTTTTGGGAGCTGTTGACTTCAACAAGAGGTGGGTGCCAAGGCAGGCACTAGAACCCAACTACCTTTGCAGAGCTGGCCCTCACTGCTTTGCTGCACCTCTTTAATTCAAGTGGTGACTCACAACCTGGAACTATTAGGTAGATGGCATATGCAGTTAATGAGTGGTATTTTTCAGTGCTCATTTTACTTATTATATTATATTTTGATTTATAATTATATATACTATGCATTCCTCTCCTGGGCTCCAGGCATCCTTGCCAAAATTAAAAAGTACAGTTAGCAAAATGAAAGCCAGTAGATGCTCAGAGCTCTCAGTCAAAAATAACCAACCAGACCAACTCTCTTTCCACATATTCTCCATATAGTTTCTATTCTCCCTGCACTTCCTTTCCCATTGACCTCAGGACAAGGAGAGCAGTGCCCAGACCAACCTCTTGACCCCCCAACAACAATTCAGAGAGCAACAAATTATATCCAAGACATTCCTCAAATTAGAAATATCCTTTGCTGGTATTCCCAAGTCTTCCAAATGTATTTATTTTGTAATCCTGGGAGTTCTTAATGACGGGAGAAATGTCTGTCTAATCATTAGGTGGGATTTATAAGTGGTTGTGAGAGGGGATCCAGTGAAGCATCACCTCTCGATCTCTGGAAACCTTTCTTGTTCAAAGAAACTCAAGTTTGCTGCAAAGAGGATCAGGGGGCTTAGGGTGGGATTTCCAGAAAGATGAGGAGTGAGTCATATACAGGGTGTTCTACACTGGTGTGTTTGTATAAACAACACAAGTTATACTAATTCCAGTATCATTACTCTGTCCTTTCCCAGGGCAATGGCTGGGGTTGGTACTACCATTAGAGACGAGGGCAGTAACTCAGAAGCTGTCTTTATAGTTGTCTGTAAAAGAGTCATCAAAAAGGGCTTTTCTAGCAAGAGCTGTGGAGCCAAAACCAACAAATCATCCCCTAAAAAGTCTTCTGTGAGAATTTTAGACAAGATAAGGTAATATTTATGTATTTGCCTCTACAAGGTATAACTGACAGCTTGCAGGATGTCATCCAAAGAGCCAGTTGGAGGGATATTAAACCTGCCAGCAAAAAAAAAAAAAAAAAGAAAGCACAATTTCATAATTATTTCAGTCTTCCCTTGCAGATCAAAGAGTAAAGCTGATACAGGTCTGGTAGGGAATTGTCTAGATTTAGTGCAATGCAAGAAGATGTTAATACTGCAATTACTGCTGCAAATGACTGATGGGGGAATACCTATGGAGACAGCAGCTGATCAAGGGAAAAAAAGCCTTGTCTCTTCCTGTTACTGCAGTAAAAAGGAGACCCAGGCTGGCCAGGACAACGGGCTTTCATGGGAATGCTACAGCAGGGATCAGTGAGGAGCTCTAGCACAAACTCAGCAAGTCAGTCACTGTGCAGTGTCACACATCTGGGTATAAGACTGACAAGTTTGATGGGAGAGATGCTAATTTGGGTTAACATTGAAAATTTCATTGAAATTCCTGCACCTCTCTAAAGGATGCTTTTATAAATGCAACTTTTCATTAGCAAATGCAGTAAGAAAAGCTGATAGGCAGTGGCTGTCATCCCAGGAGTGGCATCTCTAGTTACATTCATGATTCTGTCTTGTCCCTTTGGGAAGGTATCAGACTATCCAAAGGCAGAAGGGGTGCAAGTAGGGAAAGGGCCAGATCTCCCAGGGCACAAGTGGTAGAGTGGGGAGGTGCAGAAAATTGTTTCCTTTTCTGGAACAATTTGTAATGCTTTGAAAATTTTCTGTCTCAAAATTGTGCAACCATTTTCCCCGCTAAATCCTACATTTTGGGTCTGATTATCCAAGATGCTTTATTTCAGTAATTTCAGACCAGGATGTTTCAAAACCAACCTTAATTTATTTAACATTAATTAATCAAACTGGGGAAAGAAAGCATTTTGAGCTAAAAAAAAAAAAACCAACAAAAAAACCCAAACAAACAAACAAACAAAAAAAACCATAAAAGAGCTTTTCATTGTATGTTGTTTTAAGGGCACATTCTGCACCTACAAATATATGCATATACTTTCTAAGAAGATCATAGGAACCCAGTTCTTGTTCCCAGAATGTTTCTGTTTTGATAAATGATTATAGTCATACAAATGTTGCTTTTTTTTGTTCAGATGTTTCTGAACTTGAACAGTTCAGACATTGGTCAGACATTTCTGAACTGGTCAAGTACAGAGCAATCACACTGATCAGGCAAAAGGAACTGAGTTTTGCATGGCAGGGAAGGATAGTAGGAACTGGAGACTTAAAAATTAGGAACTAGTGACTGAACTAAAAATACACCATTGTGTAACTCTGGGTAACAAATCACAAAGGTTTTAGGGCATAATGTATTCTCAAGGTTAATCCTACTTGACTGTATGCAAATAGTTATTCTCCTCTGCCATGTGTCTGGTGTACAGGGTCCCTAGGGACAAAGTCCTGCCACTGGGTGCACACAATGGGCTCTTGTGGATCTAGGCTTGGGGAACATCAGGGTTAAAGGTGGAGCAGGTACCATGTGGTCAGGGCTGGGTGGTTTCCCAAGTGAAATGCAGAGTGCACTGTGCTGTCCTTGTACTGCTCAGCAGATACTAATCCTAAAACCAAGACATTGAGGCAAGTAAGGGGGAGATCTGACTGCCTCTGTCTCTTCTCTGCTCATGGCCAGCATAAGTAGACCAGTATAATCCCAAGGACTGGCAGCACCTCATGATGTTAAAGGAACTCAAAGAAAGCCACTGTCTTTTGCTGGGTTTTGTAGTCTGGGAATATTTATACTGAAGCTGGCTGCTTGAGGAGTAAGGTCAGTGCATGGGCCAGACAACATCCAGCAAAGTTGAGTGCAGTAGGACTTGTCCCTCTTATTCTAAAGTTTATGCTTCAGCCAGTTTATTTTTTCAGTAGTATATTGCTGATCACTGAGAGGTCAGACTTGCCATGGCTCCAGGGTAGCATTTATGTGCTCGGTCCTAGGGAGAGTTGTGCTTTCTCTGGGATAGATTTAGATTCTCGTTTAGAAAAAAGCACAATTATAGCTGCAGTTTTTGTGTGTTTATGAAGCTTCCAGATGGCTACTTGTGTTTCCTGAAAGCAAAGAGAAACTCAGCAGCTGGTAGTATCAAAATCCAATAGAGAATAATATCTCTGGCTCTGGACCACCTGATTCCTGGAGATCTGCTTTTACTAGCTTACTTTAATAAACAGATGTTGCATTTGTTGTGATATAGTGGCTTAAGAATTTATCCATATAACAACTAAGACAAGAATATAAGAGGATTATAATAGTTTCTCTGGCCTATGTGGAATGATGTAATTTCTGCCTTTGTTAGTTCATTGGTAACTGGACTCTTCAGCAGTCAATTGCAGGTTGCTGGAACACAGGGTGATCTCTCTGATCCATGTGGTGAAATTATAAGCCATCCAGCTTGGCTAGTTAAGGGAATCCAAGGAGATACTCTTGCAATATAGCAGTGCCCTCGTAAGTCCCAAGCATGTCAGACAGGTGTAACTGACCCTACACTTCATGTCATCTTCTGAACTTTGGCTAAAAATAACAGTGTTATTCTCCCCAAATGCTGTGTTCTTGGGTTCGTGCCAGTCTTACTGCACTCACACCAGTCCCCCTCTGAACGACAGCCTCTCTCACTCTAAACAGGACCTGCAGCATATTCTCAGGTACACATTGACCATTATGAGAGCCACAGGGACCTATGGAAAGTGGCACTACTTCATATAGCTGAAGCTTCCATAATTACTGAGCTGGAAAGTTAATTCATTCCTTAATTATATTGAAACAATGATCAGAGTTTTTAAAAATTAACCTCTTCTACCTGATGCCACAAATCCAGCCTGTCCTGGCACAGCCCTACTGAAGTACAGTGAGATGCTAGGGCAGGATATCAGTGGTGGTGGGTGCCTTGGAGACTGTAGGACAGTTTCCCCCTTCCCCCTTCTCTGCTGCAGGCACACATTGCAGCAGTAACTGGGAGTAACAGGACCTGAGTTCTGTAGTCCTGATAGGACATTTGGACCACGAGGGGAAGTTTGCAGCATCCAGAGCCATGGACCCACCATTGAGAAAAGGTTCAGCTTAAACCTTGATGAAGAGCTACTGGGCCCACATCTTGAAGCAGCACAGATTTCCACCCAGAATACTTGAAGGTAGCTTAGGAAGTATGAGTTTTCTTTTTAACAATCAGTATCGACCTCTATCCTGTTGCTGAGTCTTACAGACACTGGCATTTCACATGTTTGTACCCAGCAGCAGCTGGGATGGTGCTGATGGGGCTTGCCTGAAGCAGAGCTCTGGAAAATTAGGGTACTGCCAGCCTCTGTTGTTTATACCACATTTACTCTGGTTCGGGGCAGTATGGAAAACCAGTGGATATTGTTAGCATGTGTTGCTGGACAGGTCTTTTGCTGGCCCATGTGATCTGGGACAAGCTGCCCCCCTCACCCTGCACTGACCAGACCATTCACTGGGCATTTGCCCCCCTTGGCCCTGTGTTTGCCACAGGCCCTGCCTGGCCTATTGGTCCTGAGCACCCAGCCTTCCTTCATCTATCTATTTTACTGCTAGTGTCAACATGAATAAACCATTTTCCTTTTAAGCTACCTACAAATTTTGACAGCTACAGTGCTGTAAATAAAGCAGCTAACACAGACACTAATATTAATTCACATGACCCAGTAGTGCTTCACTATTAGTATCCGGGTTGCCAGGTGGGCAAGGTAAGAACACAAAATGTTTTGCCTGTTTCAGTCTGTTACACCAAAAAAACACAAGCATCTGAAGATACTAATTTCTAGAGCTAAACTTCAGAGGTGCTCTCCACTAGGAAAAAGTATGAGAAGGGTCTGAAAGGGACCCAGGAGCCTGTGTTTAGTGATGGTTAGCAGTTAAGCTGTGCTGGCCACACATGGGGACATACCAGCACCTCTTGTTATGCTGCAAAGGTCCTGTGACATCCTGGAGTTGTCCTGTCCAAGACTGAGCATGCATTGCACTGAAAGACTGACATGGCTGTCAGAGATGTGCTGCTTGCAGGGTTGAGAGTGGTGGTGTGGTTTTTAAAGCAACATTTAAGATATTAGCAATATTGAGATTTCAGGATAATCACCCATATAGCCCTATCTGGCTGCAGCTTATATGATTTTGCTCATCCCTTTCTGCCCAGGAGCTTCATTGACATTCATATTTTTCTGGAGCAAGTCAAAGACTGCCAAGTGTGAATAGTATGAAAAGGTGTTAGGGGAGGAACATGAATCTTGTCATCCAACCTCACACAGCTGAAACGAAATGGCTAGGGCATTCAAATCTGCCTTGACATCCATGGCACAACCTGATACAGCTGTTGAGCTCCAGTCTGTGTGGGTGCTCTGAAGGTTCATGCTGATGTTCAGCAAAATGATCCATAGAGTCACTGGGGCTGCTGCAATCCAGATGGTTTTCACTAACTGCAGGCACAATATTGCTTCTTTAGAGATTTGCAAAACCCCTCCAGAAAGGCCAGGGTCAGGGTCTGGCTGACCAGGACAATTTTTATTTATCCCCACCAGCTGTGCAATGAAAATACAGCAGTGTATAAACAATTAGTCTTCAGCCTCAGCATGGTTATTTGCAAGACCAGAGTTACTGCCACACATACACGGTCATGGATTTGGGGTCTTGGTGATCAAGAGTTGGTAGGACCACTCTTCCAACAAACAACTTGCCTTGCATTTACTGAGAACAAGATGAATGATGACAGGGAAGCTGCCTTCAGGGTTTGTATGGTACAGGTGTGCAGTTTGTCTTTCTTGTGTTAACACATCCGTGTGGCTGCACAGGCAGAATTGTGCTGCTCGCAGCAGGCTTGGAGTCTTAATTAAGCTTCTAGTGTTCTGTAAAGTTCATTTCACTGTCGGTGGAGGACGGTTTAGGATCAGCATAATAGGATTACTGTTGCTATATACAGCCATGTAAGCCAGGAAGTCCTCGTAATGGGCCTTTACCCGGTAGGAAAATCTTTTCAGGGGATGCTTTTTATAAACTGTGCAGTTACTCACGCTATGAGTGTTTGGGGAAAGGCATCCTTACCTACATGGGTTTTCCAGAGCCAGCCCAGGTAACCAGTTCAGAGTAGCACACATTTCACCGTGCCAGGCACACTGAGCTTTGCCACTAACCATGCTAGTAGTGTACTTGTTATCCCGTGGGGTGAACTTTCCTTGTAAGCATTTCCCCTGGTACTAATCCTGGAGCTAAAGCCCAGGTGCCTTGAGCCAGGTAAGCCCCGGCGAGCCTCGCCAGCCGGGCTCACGCAGCACCACTGAGCACAGCTGCCGGCAGCGGCGGGCACTGGCTGGCTGCCCTCCTGCGGGAAGCACGCGATTCAGCAGGGCACAAGGCAAGAGCAGGGTTCTGTTCGTGTGTGAATGTCTAAGTCATCAGCATGTCTTATTAGGAGTAGAGACAAGACTCCTGGGCTACTGCCTATGAGAGCCAGAGGCCTGCTGGTCCTTTGGGAGTGAAGCCAGGCTGAGTCTGATGCTTTGTCACTAATTGGGAACTGCTACAAACCGTGGTAGTTATCCACGGCATGTGGAGGAGCAAGTTGCACTGAAAAACAGGTGGATTTTTAAAGAGTTCTGACCTCTTACTCGGGCTGTCCCAATTGCTCTTAAAAGAAATGCCACCTGGGAAATCCACCTGCTCATTGAGCCCGGCAGCCACTGAGCCACAGCACATGGGCAAGGTGGGCTCTGCACACCAAGAGCCTCCCATGGCTCTGCAGACCCATGTCACAGTCCAGCCACCCACCCTGCTCAGGTGCCGTTGTGCCCGTGGAGCTGATGGACACAGAGAGGGCTTCTTCCCCAGCATCCAAACATCCCAAAAGCATCAACCTGCTGGAGATGTGCCAGCAGGCATCCTTAGCTCCTGCTGTAACCAAGAGGTCCCTTCCTACTACCTCTAGTCACTACAGCATTTTAATACTGCCCTTGGGTAATGCAGAGGTGATCACTGTTTTGGGGAGTTTTTAGGGGAGGGGGCATGCTGCAGACATGTCAGGGACACCTTGATTACCAGGGGATATCAGCTGGTTGGGCAGCCCAAGGTGCAGCAGGGCAGGGAGTGGGGCTCAGGTGTGACAGTGCAACACGACTGTGGGGCTGGTGCAGAGGAGCTGGGAGCACCATGGGAACACAGCACAGCCCTGCTCACTTCTCAGGTACATCCCAAAAGGCGCAGTGCTGGGTGTACAGAGGAGTGCCAGCTGGTTTAGGGGCAGCAGGTATTTCTCAGGTTCCCTTGGGTCTGGAAAGCAGCACCCCTCTGTGATACTGTCACATCACCCTGAGAAGCAGAGGCAGAGCTCAGCTGTGAGCAAATAATCCCACTAATGCTGTTCCCAATGAGGCTGACTCGGGCTGGTTTCCTTATCTTCGCCTTTTCTGCACAGCAGCAGGTAATTCATAGATAAAACAATCAGTGCGTATACACAGACACAGACGCTTAGGAGCTATTCTTAATCTTTCCAAATCCCTTCATATACCTTATGTATACAGTTTGGAAGTTGTAGATTTAGCATGATAGATTGATTTCACCCACTATCTCAATGGAAAATGACATTAATAACTAAATTCTTAGGGTTTTTTAGCCCTAGCTAAGCTACTGCAGAGCACTGAACTGTGGTAAATCTGTCCGAGGCACAGCAGCAATGCAGTCAGACCAGGTTCTCTGTGTCTGGTGTTATTTTGCCTGGATTATATAAAGTACATGTTGGGGTACAGCCATCAGAGAATTTGGCAAAATAACTGCAGTTTTAACATATGTTATAACCAATCAGCTAGAATGATTGTATTTATTTTTCACAACTCCTCCAAAATGGAGAAAATGGGTGAGAATTGAGTGTGTCATGTAGACTGACAGGGGAAGCTGCTATGACAGTTTGAAACAGATGACTCAGGGTTTTCATGGTTTTCTGCATGTACCACCAGGAAATTACAAGAGGTTTCTCCAGTAAGGGCAGGCAGGCAAGAAAACAGACTTTCCTCATTAGCCATCCCATAGTGAAATGAAGCACACGTGCTCACGTCCCTGAGCTGTCCTCCCCAACACTCACAGTCTCACCTGGAGCATCTGGTGTTTTTAAGAAGTGTGTACAGTGCTCACATGTGGAGCTCACCATATGTTTGGCAGCCCTAGGAGCTGTATCACTTGATTCTTGCCAATCGGCGCCTGGTCTGGCTCGGGAAGCAGATGTCTCATCCCAGCCTCAGGACTTGTGTAGTACCACCGTGCCCACAGGCATTGCCAAGCACCTGCTTCTTCGCTCTACTCAAACTCCACCACAATGTGAACTGTGCTTGTATGATGATACCCTATGGCAGCTGAGTTGTGAATTAGGGGCATGCTGTGCTTTGCACAGACAGTCCAGTGTGGGCCTTCAACTTGCAAACCAGCTGAGATTTCTTTGGGAGCTACCTTGCAAGTAGTGGCTAGCACGAGCAATGCAGACTGGTTCCTGTGCCCCAAGCCCACTGCTTCGGTGACGGCACCTGGGCTCTGCCACACCAAGATGTCTAACAAATTGTCCAGGCTCCCCTTTGCTTGTGGGTACAGCAATGCTGGCTTGTCTCACAGAGCCCAGGGAAACTTGTTACATGGGTGCTCATGAGACAGCCTCATACCACATCTGCAGAGGCTTCACATGCAGGGGTGCAGGCGTTCTGCACCTCCAGTCATGATGCTGTCTATGACTGTACTGCCGAGCATAGAGCCTTCTATGATTCTTGCCTTTGCCTTCAGAGGAAAAAAATGTTTCCACTGCATAATTCAAGCTATGGCCAATCCAGGCAATTGTTTTGTCTATGTTTTTATGTCCCTTTCAATATACATGTCAGCTCTGCCACATCCCGTCTGTTAGAAAACACCCAAGTTTACACATTAGTCTTACTGTCTATCCAGCATTTTTTCCATCCTCCAGGCTCCTCACTCCTTTATATCACTGTGATTAAATAATTTCCTTTAGGTCATTAGCAACAAGACTTTGTGGGGTTTTTTTACTCCTGGCTCTGTAGGAGGTGATGTGGGAGAGGTCTGAGGGGAGTGAGGAATATGTTGACTTTTAAGTTTCAAGCTGGGGACACCAGAATAGAGCTGAACAAGGAACATATATTTTATGGTGCCGCTGTCTCAAAGCAACACAGCAGAGTGGTGGCTTTGTGTCAAAAAATACTGTGCAGAGCAGTTTTTCTGTTTATTTTTTGAAGCAGCCTGAACTAGGAAAAGCCCAGAAACCTCCTCCAGCAAGCAGATGCACTTGGCTATTCTGAAGCCATTTCCCTTGAAAACGTGGGTCAGGGCTTGCGACCTGTATTGGCAGCACAGCTCCAAAGCAGGATGTGTGCAAGGCATACAGTATTAACTGGGGGCCCTAAAGAGCAGGTTTGCCAAGGTTTGATTGTACTGCTGCCATCTCGCCCACTGGGGCTGCCATAATTAAGGCTCTGTCGACTTCCAGCAGCCGCCTTTACATGCTGTGATTTTCGGGGTGGTATAATTTAACCTAAAGCTCTTGCTTGGCAGCACATTATTTTACAGGATTTCTTAAAAATATGTTTAAACTCGTTCAAATTACAGATTGCCCCCCCAGAAAATGCCTTTTCAAACTAAGGTCATCCTTTTAAATATAGGCATCAAAACTTGGCTTGTAAAGTATGTGAGTACCTGTTGGGTGCGGGGCCTTCAATGGGCAATTACGGAAAGCTCAGAGGCAAGAGCCTGTAACAGCAGAAGTCTTTACTGTAACAGCAGGCAACTAATAAACTCTTAAAATAAAGCAATTGGGAGGGAGGGCATCTGCCTGGCTCCCTGCAGGGCTATTGCTAGGTGATCCTAACAACAGCTTATTGAAGCCAGGTTGGAGCATAGCTTGTGCTCAGGATAGTCACATCTGCTGCTGGGGTCTGTTTACAGCAGGCACATCTGTGCACCCAGAGCAGCCATGCCCAGTGTGTTTGGAGGCTGGGGAAAAGCTCACTGACACTGTGCACATGCAGTGAGTGTCCCTTATGGAAGATTTTAACTCTGGCAATATACAAGGGGTGTAAGTACCCGCTCTTGTGCACCTCATTCCCCTGGCCCCAGCATCACGTCCAGTCTGCACAACACATTTGCCAGGTTTTGGCCACAGGACTGGAGCTAATCTCAGATGCTTAATGCAGGGAATACACCCTGAGAGTCCTTGTGCTGCGGGAGGGAAACCCCTGTGACATTGTACCTGACTGTAGCAGGAGGAAGGGGTTTGTGCATTGAGCCACTGTGCCACCTGGAGTCCATCCACTCGGTGATCACACAGCTGTTCTGCCAAAAAAAAAAAGAATACTAACAGACTTATTATATTCAGAATAATAAAACAGAGAAAGAGCAACAAAGCCAAGAACGTTGAGATGGTGACAGCAAGAGTCTGGATTAAACTCCCCAAAATAACATCAGCTAGAGCCTGATTTCAAAGTAGCAAACACAGAGAGCTGATGATTGTTATTTTGTTCTTCAATAGGATTTTCTTCAACATTAATACTTCATGTTTTTCTTTGAGTGACTGTATAGTTCCCTCCAAATTTCCCATTTCTTCTGCTTTTCACAATCTTCACATAGAGGGAGACTGGCTGCCCTTTTTTTATGCAAATAGCAACTTTGGAGGGGCATACAGTATTCAACCTTGAAGAAGAAGAGGTGGGTGAGCCCTTCAAACGACTCTCCAGACCCCTCCTTCCAGGCAGACCCCTCCTTGCAGACTGCTTTTCATAGGAACTGATCACGGTCCCACACTAGTGTCAAGATCATTTCTTTGGGAATTATTTCTTGGTGCAGAGAGGGTTTTGGGGTTTTTTTCAAAAGATGGAACTAAGAGGTGGAGGTCCATTACATCCCATGTTACAATCTTTGAAAATCCTCTGCTTAGGCGTGTTTTACTCAGACTGTGATAGTAGCACACTCAGTGTATGAGCAGGGCTGACAAACTCCCACCCACAGGAGTGCAAGGAGTGCAGTGGCACATGGAGGGGGGGTCCTGCATTCTGCACCTGGGAGTGCACAGAGCAAAACCCTCCCAGCATGGCTGTCAGACGCTGCTGCTGCTGGCTGCCTGGGGAGTTGTGGCCGTTGCTGTCACTTTGACAAAGCGACCCTGCTGCTATGTTGCTGTTTGTGTTAATAATATTTTAGCAATTTTTCAAGAGTTGTTTTGTTTGAGAGATTTGAAAGGTAAACTGTCAGCATTTCAGTGCTCCCCCATGGAGCAGTGAAATAATCCAGGAGCATGCTTCTGCCAAATAATTTTTTTCCTTTCTGCCTTCGTTATCTCTCCCTTGGGTAACCAGGGTCTTTGGTGGTTTAACTGGATTTTGGAGCAAAATCTAGAGGTATAAAAGGGGCTGGATTTGATTAAGACATCTTTAAATAGGAAACATTCCTCCCCCTCCTGCCCTGCTGACTAAGTAATTGTGATCTTTTATTCAGTTTCCAATAGTGTCATCTCTTACATTCAATGTCAATACACCCTGAGTAACTCTTCACATTTCCAAGAGCACGGTTTCAACCAGAACACCCAAATTCTGTCTGGTTTGGCTTCAAGCTGCCCAAAGCCAGAATTTAAATTAGATGTTTTCAAGCCTCCTTTCACAGCCGTGGTGGCAAGAGCAGGGTAGTGAGACATGGCTGGGCTGCCCTGCCAAAGTGACAGGTGCAGGACCCGGTGTTTGCAATCTTTCTGGTAAAAAAGTCTTCATCCCTTCGCCCTATATTGTATTTTGGCAAATAGCATGGAAGGACAGACCCTTGGTGAAACAGTGCCCTACTGAAGCACGGGATTTCTACTGATGACCTCAGCTCAGTCAGAAGCAGGATCTTGTAATTGTCTCTCCTCCAGACATGCTGTCCGTGTTATAGAAGGATGTGGAAAAAAAAGCTACTTTCTCATTAATTTTGTTTCCATTATATTTTAATTTTAGCAAGACTTTTCTTTCTGACCTCTTGAATCCTGAACTAGTATTAGTATTTTTTGCCTTAAATTGAAGTGAAGGGTTTCTAAAGCTTCACATAAATGTTCATAAATAAGAATGATTCTGAAGGTTATGCCTTCCTCAAAACCCCATCTCACACTGGCTGTCCCTGTCTGTGTTCTGCAGGTGAACAGCCTCTCTCCTTGCTTTCATTCCTTCTCAGTGTTTTTCCTGAGTTGTCGCTTGGAATCTCTGGTGCTAAAGTGGGCACTGGGGTGTGTAAGTCCAACTGTCCACAGAGTGTGTATATCACCTATGTCTTCCATAGGGCCACAGACATGATCAGCCCAAGCCTGGCTTGTTATAGGGCTCCTGGTAACAGCTTCTGGCTGGGAGTCTGTGCTGGCACATTCACAGTGGCACAGGAGGAGACCATTCATAACAGAGCATTATTTATTCTTTCTGCAAAGGTGCAAAGCTTTAGAGGAAATGAGCTAACTAACCTACAGACAGACCCAAGTCACACATCTTCAGTCAAGCTTAGCCACAATAGTAGCAGCAATGTGTCCAGCTTACTCACCCAAGAAATAAGGACAATCCATGCCCAGCTCCCTGCCCACCCAGGCAAAGTGTCTGCTCCTTGCCCTGATGATCTTATGCCCTAAACAAGTCAACCAACTGCTCAATAATCTGATAAAGATGTTTCTGCCCAGAAGATAGCAGAAATCTCACGTGGAAGATTTGAATCTCATGAGACCTTGCTAGGAAAACTGCAGAAAACAAGCTAATTCTCTGTAATATTGCAGGGAACAATACATACGGTGTGAAATTAAGACAATAATTGTTTTTGTAAGGCATTTTTACCACTGCACCTCCTTCCTATGTTTACTCAGCTGGGCTGGGTGAAGTTGAACAACATGGTTCAGAAGCTCAGGATTCACCACTTCATTTTTTTCCCTTGTTTTTTGGCCACTCAATGAAAGTTATTGTTTGGGAAGCTCCAATCCAGGTGGCTCCCAATCTGGGGTTTCTTCATGAACAGGCTGTAGTTTTCATGCAAATGCTAAAACTGCATCTTACAACCCATGATTTCAAACACAGCAAAAGTAGGGAGTGGGGCACAATTGCTGCTGTTTTACAGAACTGAAGCAAGTTTTTAGTGTGTGTTGGGATGCTGCCACAGCCAGCCCCCCAGCTCTACAGTGAGTGGTAACATCCCCAGGCACTGGGATTCTTTAAATTTGGCTGGGGATGTTTTGTTTCCATCTTATTTTTACCTACCACTGAAATAATCAAATAATTTCTTGTCATTGTATTAATTCTTTTTTTTTTTTTTTTTTTAAGTTGTGTCTGAAATGATCAAAGGGGCTTTTCTTGTGATGGAATGAGCACAGGAAGCTTTCAAGGTCAAACCCAAAATGGCTTAATGATACTGGGACTTGGATCTTGGTAGCAGCAATGAGCCAGGAGAAGATGAGCAGTTCAGGAACCAGCAAATGAAGCTTTTGAAGCCAATAATACCCTCTGGCAGTGAGCAATCAATTGACAGAGAAATGAGAGAGAGAAAGAAAAAAAAAAGGCCAAACCATTCATCCAGGCTGCAGGAAGGGCAGCACCATAAAGCAGGACTGTCTCATAAATAGTGCAGCACCTTTTTTCCTTCCTCTCTCTTTCCCAGGGGAGAGTGGCCATGGGAACAGACATGCTTTGTGCTCTCTGAAGGGGATTGACCCTACCTGCAGCAGGTTAATTGGGACACAGAGCTCCAACATCACTACCCTTAGGATGCTTTTTCCTCTCTATGAAATAAAGAAAAACAACAAGCTAATATTAGCTTCTCTGATGAGCCTGGCCATTTGGGACTGCCTTGGGAATTTCCAGCTCCTTCCATGCAACACACAGAGAGCCCTCAGCTGCTGGGGAATCTCATTCACATCTGTGCCAGATTTCCACCATTGTAAGGTTATTCCTAGAGTCTGAGCAACTTCTTAGCAGCCTAGTTCTAGCAGCTTGCATCAGGCAGCAGATGATTGTCACAAGTGTTGTCATTGGAGATGCTGGATATGGCATGCATTAAAAGGCCATATTATAATACTTGAAATCTTTTGTAAGTCTTGGTCTGTTGGGGTTTTTTGGCATTTTGTGCGGTGCTCATGATGAGGCCAAATGGCAGCATCAAAATAGGTGCCCATTTCTGCAGTTATGCAGAGCACCAGGAGACCCCAGGATCACCTCTTCTAGCAAGGAAGAGGTAAATTCCCCAGTTCAGCCATCAGCTTTTTGCAGTGGCATGAGCAATTCGTGCACCTTGTTCAGGACCCAGTTAATATCTGGCCTTCCTCCTGGGCGAGCAAGAGCACATGGAAAGGGTTAAGTCCTGCCCTTGGGAAGGTGGGTCTTACCAGTTTGTCTTGATGGAAAAGCAGAGAGATGAAGCATCTGCCAGAGCTTGTTAGGGATAATTCAACCTGATCAGAGACAGAGCTTTATCTAGCAGCTAAAGGAACCCACAGGGTGGCTTTCGTCTGACCTTGCACTGGATTGCTCGGTCTCTCCCAGGGCACGGCCTCTGCAGACCCGCTCTCTCTTTCCAAAGAAAGTTACTGCAGGCAGAAGAGACAACTGCCTCTGCTACAGGGACTGTGGCACTCTGGACTTTGACCTGTCACAGCCCATGTGTGTTTAGAGGGACAGGTTATTTTCTGCTGGCCAAGCAGAGTCTTAATGGAAAGGTTCAACCCAGGCCAGAACTGCTTCCATGCAGTGACTCGGGAACCACAGCAGGATGAGTCAAGCAGAGCCACTCTCCATAGAGAAACCAGTGGGCCCAAACAAACTGTTCAGCTGAACTGCAAGGACATTTCAGAGCAGAAACACAAAAAAAGAAGTGACCTGGCCCCAGTCCACATGCAGTTATGTGTTTTGCAAACCCTAAAGCTGTTGTGCTCACAGTCTGCTCCATGTGTGAGATAACAGGACCACGTGCCTGTCAGAAACTCCTGAGTTTCCCAGGACATCAGAACCTCGTGTTTCCCTGGAATGACAAGTTCTATCTTTGGCAAATAAATTTCAAGCTCTTTAATATGCCTCTCCCCCAACACTCCATATTAGCGTGTGTTTGTTTAGCTAACAGTTACTAGGAGGCCTCAGTAGACTACAAAAAAAAAAAAAAAGTGATATAGGGTATTATTATTCATGGATGGAGGTGGGGAGGAGAAAGAAAACCAGTGCTAATGTAGCCAACAAGTTCAAGTAAGGTTCAACTTTGCTATTCCAAAATCTGCTGCTATGATAATGAGACAGTCAAATCAGCTCAAATTAAGAGCTCAGGAAGGCTCAGCCTTTCAAAGAAGTACATTCGTGACAAGATTAATTTCTGCCAGCAAGTATATAGTGTGATACCATCCTATATTAACATAGAAACCCCAAATAAAATTTTAAAAGAAGCAGCTAAAAAGTGTACTAAAACGCAGCAAAACTTATCATATCCCTTAATCTTCAGTACTGATCTTTGCTATTCTGCAGGTGTATTAAAATATGATGTACCACCTGGCACTGTTCAGCTGCCATTTACAAGAAGCTTTGCCTCCTTCCCTCCTCTCTCTCTGATAGTTATTCACTAAGGGCAGCACACCTGCATTTTCCAAACAGTTTCAGGTGACTTTTTTAGGGTAAAGGAAAAAAAATCAGTAAAACACCCACTAAAAAACAAGAAAACAAACAAACAAAATCCCCAAGAAACATTACAAAACCTATTGAAAAAAAACCCTGTTATTGCTCCCTATTGAAATGGCCAGAATGACTTTCCTTTACTTCTTTTTCTCAGCACACACACACTCCCTCTTTTCTTTTTTCTTTTTTTCTTTTTTCTTCTTTTTTCTTTTTTCTTTTTTCTTTTTCTTTCTCATTTTTTCTTTTTTTCCTTTTTCTCTTTTTTTATTTCACTTTTCTTTTTTCTTTCTTCTTTTTTCTTTTTTCTTTCTGTTAATCTCTGATTGTCTTCACTTCCCCTAAGCATTGAAAAATGAGTGGTAAACAAAAAGTAAGTTCTTGTAAACATCCTTTTCATGAGTCTCTGCTTCTTGTGACCACCGTGGGAGGGTGACAGTAGCAGGGTGATCTCAGAGGTCTGTGCTGAGGAGAAGATGAGAGAAGGAAGGGACTGCAGTTCATGATTTGTATCTCATTCTGTCCTGTCTGGGCAGTGTCTGATGGGAGCTTGATGGAATGTAGTAATGTGGGAAAGGCTATCATAAGAGATTTCAAAGCTATCAGAAAGCAAGGCCTACCCGGAGTAGGTGTTTTTTCTTGTGGTTTGGAAAGGCTTACTGTTGTGTCAGTGTCCAGAATTCAGTACACGAGAGTGAGTGTTCCCAGATAGCCAGTGACACTTTCAGAGAGTTTGAGCTTTTTCTGAGCTCAATAGACTTTAAAAACAAAAGCAAAGCAAAAACAAAACACAACCAAAAAAGGCGACCCAAGCAAGAACCAACTATGCATCTCCACACTTCAGTTTCTATATTTATAGATAGAATGCATCAAAATCGTCTTACTGAGATCAATCTCTTTTTGAAATGCTGATGCACAGCTGCTTTTTCTTTTGAGTTCAAACAGATTCTCTATCCACTGTCTCTACTTAGCCCTTGCTACAACCTCATGCTAATATGAATTATTAATTGCCCAGGATTAGCTTTTAGCTGCTTTTGTGCACAGTTTGTATACAGTTGTTTCTATTTATTAAATATGTGATATCTAATCCAGTGTTTAGTGCTTACAAAGGGAATAACCATCTGTGCTTGAGATTAAGACACTTCGTTCACTTTGTGCCAAAGCTCTCATCAAGAGCTCTGTGCTCTGCTGTAGTTAAAGCCTTGGGAGCCCAGGCTTGGAAAGGGTGAACCCATGTGCAGACAGGTCCCTGCACCAAAGTGCCTCTGCCTGATACGAGGTCTGCCTGCTGAACACAAAGATACGTGTGGGCGATGGAGAGCAGAGCAGCTGATCAGGAAAGCAGAATAAAGGACTAAGAACTAAGAAGGTGTTGAGAGACTGGAAGGATCCTGCAGAGAAGTTTCCCACCACCCGCAGGCTTAATGTGTCTCTTTTGCAAAAAGAGGGGTGCTAATAGCCATTTTTTTTGCAGGCTACTTGCAAGGAATAAACAATTAACAGCTGTAATCATTTGCATGAGCCCAAGGCTTTCCAACCAGTGTAAGATATGCCAGCAAAACAGCTTTTACATCAGGGTGCAATTGTATGGGCAAACTGTGGTGCAGTGCAGCCCAGGCAAAGGCTGCACCCATGGAACAGGAGGGTTTGTCTCCCTAAAGACATGTCTCCCTGAATTTGTGAGACAGCAGAACTGCCTTGGCTTATTTTTTTTGCCCTTGTTGCAAGCATGGATGAAAAAAACCCCTCAGGAACCTAATGGAGAAACTTCCCATGACCTGCAGAAGGACCCCTGCTGCATCAGTCCCAGTAAGTTAAAGTCATCCCTTAGGAACAGCCTCCTGAAATGCTCAGACACTCGGGTAGCAGGGCCATGCTCGTCAAACATATCTAACAGGTAGAGGATATTGCTACTGCCCTTGTCTCTATAGGAATGTACTGTTCCTGCAGAATTCACTCTCTCTTCAGAATGTCATTAATGTCGCTGATGCTGGTAACCAGATTTGCCACTTCTAACACATTTCTGGACGATATGTTAAACAGGTCTCCTGTTTTTCAGACAGAATTGTTCTAATTTCCTCCCTATGTGGCAGCCCAGGATGGTATCAGTGACTAGGAAACTCTCCCTGCAGCAAAATTAATTATATCTTTTGGTGTGAAAGCGGCAATGGAACTGGTTTAGGCTTCAAAAAATTCCACACTATAATATGCAGGACTAATGTGCCTCAGATCTGAAAGGAATTAATATCAATTATTCTCATGCATATTCATGAGAGGAAGACTGGTTTAGTAATCAAGCTAATAGTTCTTGCTTAATTACATTTAGCTGATTTCACGCTCTCTTGGCATATTCCTGATTGAATTTAACCATTAAAGAAAAAACATCCCACAACTACTCCAGCAAACACCAACACTTTAAGCTTAGCATCCCCTGTAAATAGTATCTGAGCCTGAGCAGACTGCTTGGGACAGTGGGAGTTGATCATCAGAATTTTCCTCTCCTTGCTGCATGGCAAAAATTACTAAAGCATCTTGTAGAGCAGTTCCCAGGTATTGACCAGTGCTGAGGCTTAAGGCATTCTTGCATTCTTTTTCCCTTTTTTTTTTTTTTTTTTTTTTTTTTTTTTTTTTTTACACTTGGTGGTAACAACAAATGAGGCAGGGGGAAGAAGACAAACGTGGGAGGGGGTTTGTGGTTTGTTCTTTTTTTGTTGGCCCACCCGCTTT
>JANHGL010022874.1:1141-15358 GCA_024611195.1 Ceyx melanurus | reverse complement strand
TTCTTCTTTTTTCCTTTTTTCCTTCTTTTTTTCCTTCTTTTTTCCTTTTTTCTTTCTTTTTTTCTTTTTTCCTTTTTTTTTTTTTTCTTTTTTTTCTTCTTTTTTTTTTTCCTTTTTTTTTTTTTTTTTTTTTTTTTTTTTTTTTTTTTCACTTGAATGCAAGACAGATAGCAGGAATGGGAAGCACCAAGCTGGAGAGAAGGTTTTTGTCTGTGTTCTGTGTTCTGGAGCCTGACCTGATAACAGCTAATACCTTGATGTGGCACAGAGGATTGAAGAGCTGGTGGGATGTTCAGTGCATCGGGCAGGGAGTTCACTATGAGGGTCTGCCTCTTTAGATGGCTCCCAGAGAAAGACCAGCTGTGCAATATGGCACTGCTATGCCAACTTCTGCACTCCAAGCTGCATTTTGAACAGCGCAAAGAGTGGGAACGTGCGAGCAAGGTGAAGATGTAGTGGGTCAGGCAAGACGGATGGGAAGGCTTTTAGCCATTGTGAGGGACATCCTGGGGTCAAGCTGGTGGGGACCTGGTGAGAACAGATGTGGCATGGTTGGAGCCTTCCTTGGGAGCACAGGTCACCTTCTGACATGCAAGGCCTGAGCAGAGCACTGCCATGGCCTGGGGGTGGCAGAAAGGTTTGTCTGTGTGAGTATGCAGGGAGGATGCAGTTTGGTGCTGTCAGGGCTGGATATCTTGCAGCAGTACTGCTTGCTGGTGTTGCAGCCTTCCCAGGCAGAAGACAAGGCCAGGAGAATAATGGGAAATCTTGAGCTTCCATGTGCCATGCATCTGTTTTCTTTTTTGAATGCTTGCAGCAGCAGAAACAGGACAGATGCTCTCCTCTAACCTTCTCTTGAGCACTATCACTGTGCAGACATCTAAAGGCAGTGAAAGCCTTTGAATTTTGTCTTTTCAGTGTTTTCATACATGTATCATTTTATTTTCCAGCTCATCATTTGCATCTGGGCTTTTCTTAGAAGGAAGACTGACACCATTTATCATTTAATGGGGCTTGATGGATCTCTGACAACTAAACATGTTCTTAACAGCATTAAGGAATTTATAGACAGCCATGCCTGAAGGCTACTTTTCTGCCCACTTCAGCTTAGTCAGCAGCAGTTTTAGCTGCAGCTCTCTGGGTGCCTATAGGCAAACAAAGCATTGACATATAATCAGCAGAAGTATTGTATCCTCTTTTGAACCAAATAGACTTACTCTCTCAACTATTACAGCTATAACTAAAATTAAATATTTAACCATTATTCAATCTGGGCTTTTCTAGGCAATGTAAAAATTCAGATCTCATGTTATTTCCAGAGAAAATATAAATAGTTTCATCTTTATTTTCTTTTTATGGATTTTATACTATGCAGAAATGCTTGCAAAAGAGCATAGGAGTTTAAATTCTCATAGAATGTGGACACAGTCAGTGAGGGCACCATGGGAATGTGAGTGAGCTGGTGGGTGCAGGGTCCTACCCCTCCAGACCACAGATCTCCTGGTGCAAATAAGTCTCAGGGACCTCCTTGGACAGGATGCATAAGTGGTATGTAAAGTGCCAGATCAGGAAAACTCTTAAGCATGGGTTTACAATCCACAGGAATCAGTGCCACTTAAGGATTTTGGAGATTCAGGGTCTTTCATTGCATCTTAACATCCTTCCACATGAGAATGCAGATTAAAGGTTCTCTGTATTTTCCTTGCAACTTTATGCCACAATTTCATAGAATTTCATAGAATGTTTAGGGCCAGAAGGGACCTCCAAAGGTAATCTAGCGCAGCTTCCCTACAGTGAGCAGGGACACCCTCAACTAGACCAGGCTGCTCAGAGCCTTGGCCAACCTCACCTTGAATATCTCCAGAGATGATGCCCCAACCACCTCCCTGGGGATCCTATTCCACTGACCCACCACCCTCAAGGTAGAGTACTTCTTCTTGATAACCAGTCTAAATCTACTCTTCTCTAATTTAAACCCATTACCCCTCGTCCTTTCACTTCAGGCCCTTGTTAACAGCCCCTCTCCAGCCTTCCTGTAGGCCCTGTTCAGGCACTGGATGGTGGCTATAAGATGGCCCTGGACCCTTCTCTTCTCCTGGATGAACAACCCCAGCTCCTTCAGCCTGTCTTCATAAGAAAGATATTTCAGCCCTCTGATCATCTTTGTTGCCCTCCTCTGGACCCACTCCATCAGGTCCATGTCTTTCCTGTGTTGAGGGCTCCAGAACTGGATGCAATACTCCAGGTGAGGTCTGACCAGAGCAGAGTAGAGGGGCAGAATCACTTCTCTCGATTTGCTGGCCACACTTCTCTTGATGCAACCCAGGATCATGTCCAGCTTCTCATCCACCAACACCCCCAAGTCCTTTTCTGCAGAGCTGCTTTCCAGCACCTCATCCCCCTGCCTGTATTGATCGTGAGGGTTGCTCTGACCCAGGTGCAGGACCCTGCACTTAGTCTTGTTGAACCTCATGAGGTTCACCTGGGGCTACCTCTCCAGCCTATCCAGGTCCCTTTGGATGGCATCCCATCCCTCCATTCTATCAACAGCACCACTCAGCTTGGTGTCATCTGTGAGCTTGCTGATGGTGCTCTCAAATTTCTTGTCATAATCCAAGAAGCAAGTGCCACCTTCCATTATGGCCTCAGCACATACTAGCAAAAAAAAATCCTACAAATCCATCAGACTCATGACATGAAAAGTGACCACATTCTGCAAACTCTTGCATTTAATGAATAACTAGGCTTCTTCTAGTGAAGAGATGTTGCCTAAAGCATGTCCCTTTCAATAAATACCATAGACATGTATAGCTGCCACGAGCAGATGTTATTCCTGTGCAGAATGAAGCAGGGAGGAGATTAAGGAACTCTCGGTCTGTTTCTGCACTGAGAGGCATGTGGGATATTGCTCAAAATACACTGTGCTCTCTGCTTCCCAGAGCCTGGGGAGACAGAGGCTGGCACAGGCATGGCAGGACAGAGCTGGACAGTCTGACTCAAAGAACATTGTTTGCTTGGGGAAGTGGAGGCTGGGGGGGCTGCAGGAAAAATCCCTTAGTAAATGGAGCATATGAATGAAACCTGGTCTTGATGCCAAGTTTATTCTGCAGGCCTTGATGGAGCTAAAAAAGCACATTAGACAAAACCATTATTGAACTTCTTGATTACATAACAATTTCCTCATCGTATTTCCAAGAATATTGAATCTATATTCAAACACCCTCCTACTCTCTCCCACACACCACCCCTTTTCCTTGCTATATCAGCTTCATTACTGAAAAAGTATAGGGCATGTTGCCTTAGGCAGATAGATCTGAGATGCTTACACTGAGACTTTAGAGCCATCTATGGGATTTAGACAGCCAATCCTCATTAATTTTAATGGCCTTGAAAGTGTCTGGTCTTATGTCATGACCTCAGTTAGGGTCTTCAGCAGTGCAAAGAACAGATATTCAATAAATACCACCAAACCTAAAGGTTGGCTTAGTCCCTGCTGCCTAAACCTTACCCTACTCTGGGCTGTCTGGGTGGTGGCATACATACATTGCTGCCCACAAACTGCTGCTTCCCCAAGCTCAAGAGAAAGAGGGGAAATTTCTGAACAGACTGGCTTCTTTGTGGGAGCCCTCTGCCACCCCAGGGATGAGGACAGACCTTGCCAGTGCAAAAGATGAACCCCTGGGGCCACTCACACCCAGCTATCAGACTCAGTCACAGTACGGGTAGATAGCCCCTGAAAGGTGTGTGGCAGAGGTTGCCTGCCTAGTTTCAGGGGGTGATTTTAGAGGATGTGGGCATTAATAGCTTGCAAGATATGACACATCCATCTAGCCTTGCGAAGCAGCAATTGCACACAAACTGGCTACGCTTACTCACATAATCAGCTTGCCTGTCTCATTTGCATGTGTAATATCCAGCATGTAAGTACACATGCTAATCACTTCAAGGCAACTGTCTCAAATTCATTCAAAGCTTTGCCCTGCCTGTCCTTGGGTTATTTAGCTTTCACAAAGGAACCATAGCAGCAATCCAGAGATTCACTCAATAAAAATCTTTGTGAAACAGTCCATTTACTGAAGGAAAAGTTTTTTTCCTGGAATCCTGCCCATACATACTGAGACACACACTACAAGCCAGTACTGTCATTAGGAGCCCATCCAATACCCTCTGCAAGTCACCTAGAAAAGTACCTGATGGGGAATTTCACAATTTATGGTGCATTGCTACAGGTGAAATGTAAGATTAAATACAGAAGCAAAGAGGAAGGGAACTAACCAGCTGCTCTTGTGCATTCTGTTGGCAAAAATGGTCAGAAAGTTGTGCAGAGAAAAATTAAACCCTGTCAGCTTTATGAATGATTTAAGGAGTGTCTGTGATGTTCTGCTGCATATACCTAACCATTAACACATGGCCTGTCAGGGCTCTTGTCATTAGTTCTGATGGACCCCATGTGAGGACAGTGGAGAACAGCTCTCATGGACATGGGATCAGAAGTGCATGGATTCCCTCACCTGCCTCTGCCACCAATGTGGCCTTTCCTCAGGCTACTCATTTCAGCCATTTATGCCTCCAAATCTTTTTCATATGTCTCCAGATTTTCAGCTGCAAGCTTTTCCATTGTTTTAGCTATGCATGTTATAATATCTACTGCAGATATGGGACATGCAAGTCAAGCTTTGGAGGTGCCTTCCCCAGCACCCATATTAAGTCAACATATTCCAGATAAGACGGCAGCAAGAACTTAGAGGGGGGTACAGCTAGCTCAGTACAGTAGGAATATGCACATTTCAGCAGCACTCACAAAATCTAATAGGGCCCTGACACTTAATTCCTATGCCTGCACTCTAGGGACTTTTCTGTGCTTGAGCCTGTTCAACCTCAGCTCTTTGATTGCCAATCCAAAAGTTTTCACCAGCACGAGGCTGTGTTGCATGTTTTCTAAGGAATCATGAAAACTAATGCTACAGGAAGAGGTCCCCTCCGCATGCTTGCCTCCATTTCAAGCAGAAGTTAGCAGTCTATGCAGCAGAGAGGTTTTGGGTCAGTGATCTGGAGCAGGGACTACAGGAACTTTTTCCCAGAAACTGCTTGCCTAACCAGATGGAGCCTCATTCACCACAGAGGACTTGCTCCTGCTCAAGTCCAAAATTCTAAAGTCAAAAGCTCCCATTAGCTTTTCTTGTTAAAGAGAAGTGAACCTGGAAGAACAAATGGAAGAAGAAAGGCCAGGAATAGAATAAAAAGGCTGTCTGCCACACAGAGCATCTCTAGAGGTGTTCTTGGTGTCACAGAAGTCTTTCCTTCAGCTTTCAGTCTCTCATTAATGACAGTGGGAGACAGGAAAGCTGCCAAGTTCAAGGTTCAGTATGGCCAACATTGGAAACCTTATCAGACAGAGAGACAATGAGTTCTATAATCTGAAATCCCAGACTGGCAATACACTGGGATAGAGCCCTGTGCCACTGGATGCAGTGCTAATGCCTGAGAGCAGCAGCTCAATCCTGTTTTCTGTGGACAGCTGCTTTTTATTGGATGGTGGATGCTATCAGGACAAGATAGGCTGTAAAGGAGAAGGATCCTCTAAACCTCACTGGAGATATTTGATGTCTTGGGTTTTTCTACTTTCCAAATGAAAAGTCCTTTGAATACCTGGGGACAGCCAACTCACATTTAGAAGTTTTTCTTAGCCTGACAAGAGTCCCAAAGATGTATGATTGCAGTAGATCAACAAGGGTAAAAATCTGTATCTTAGGAGCACAGGTGACATCTTGCTGCAACTTGCAGGAGAAATGATAAATCTCTCTCTCTCTGTGTTTATTGCTTAGTTCCATGGCTAAAACTTCTAAACCTAAAACAAATTCTACCCTCAGATCTCCTAGTTTTCAAATTTATGTTTATCTGGCATTGCCTTGATCTTCAAAGCAGGAAGGTATATCAAAGGAAACAGAAGGTTTGACACCAATTACTGCTGCTGGATGCCATCCACTGAATAAAGATGGAGTGTTAATATTTACACTGAAAGTGAAGGAGATAAAACACACTAGGTACATCTAAGTCTACAAATAAGACCTTCTGTGTATAGTAGGTGGAGATAAAACCAAGCAAAGAATTTGAAATTACCACTGAAAACATACCAAACACCTTTGGAAATGTGGGGTTGTAAATAAAGGAATGAGCAAAAACACCGAAAGAGCTTTCTAGGAAAGCAAATCAGGCTCCCTACTTCTCAGGGATATTACCTGGTCTTCAGGAGGTAGTCTTTTTGAAACTAATAACCATGCAGAAGTAGTTAATATATAAATTTCCACCCATTTCACCATGAGACACTTGACTTACATTTTACTCTCTTGAGTTTGAAGCCATCAGTTCAAGCATTTTTCCCTGTGCCCCCTCTGCTCTTCTTCATACCCTGGTTCTTCACACCCCCAAGTCTTTCTCACAGCTTTTTTGGCTCGTTTGACCTGAGAAGGTTCTCAACAAAGCAAACCTCTCCACTGCACAAGATGTTCATATTGCAGCAGCAAAGTTACAGAAGAGGAAGGTAGTGAAGAGGAGGCAAAAGGTTCACTCACACAGCACAGCCACCAACATTCTTATAGGCAACCTCTTTAAAAAGAAAAATGGAATCTTCTCAGCATTTTTCCTGGAAACAATTAAGTAACTGAAAGTGAGGCTATTCCAAAAACTCCTGGTACTGGAGCATTGCACAGGAGGCTATTTACACCATTCACTTCTTCCATTTAATCCAATTTAGACAATGAAACCAGAGTGTTTAATGGAGCTAATTTTTGTTTCTAGTCAAATCTCATTCTTCAGATTAAATTACTAGGTTTGCAGTCTCATGTTATATAGTACATTTTAGTGAGTTAAAAGTAAATTATTTTATTACATTGATTTGGAAGGGATTTTCTTAACAGCAAGTGGATTTTAAAAGACTTGTTGAAATCAAAATTTCAAAATTGAAACCCTGGCTTTAAACTTGTATTTTTGGAAGGTAAATGGGCTTTTCTTCTAAAGCCATTGCTTAACCTTGCTGGGCTTGACTGAAAAGAAATCCTGCAAGAATTTCTTTCTCCAGTGCCCCAGGTGGTAACTGCAGATATTCTGGTATTGTGAGGCTGGCTGAGAAAGGTCACTGTGAGGAAACCTAAAATCTAATTATATAGGCAAGGAAGGAGTGTGTCAGATTTGCAATTCATAATGCAGAACTCTTATGTTTTATAATTCATTGCTTAATATTTTGTACCTAGTCATCATGCACATACATTACAATTGATTTCATGCTGCTTTTCTATCAAGCAGGAGAAAAGCAAGCATAAGGGACCAGCTTACACTGAAAAACACACAAAAAAATTAGTCACATATATGCATGTTTTGAAATCATTGCTGTATTTTGGCAGTAACCTAAGAAACTAGATATAATCCCACCCAATTAACGAACTAGAGAAAGAATTTGCTAGTAGAAAAAAATAATTCTCAAATTGTCTGTCAGCTCTAAAACCTTCCTAAAGTGACTTTAAAAGAAGATGTAATTAGGGAAAACTGCAAAGTATAGCTTTAATGTCTATATAAAACAGGTATGGAAGGCTAGGCTGCCTACACCATCTGAAAGCTGTGAATATGCTAATCTAGCACTTCACACTTTCTGTCTCTGCACAGAGTCAGGATCTGATCAGATTTAGGTGGGTTTATAGAGAGGCTGCTCACTGCAGACCCTTCTCCTCTTGTTGCACTCTTTTACCCAAGCACCAGTTTCTGATGCAGGACAAGCTCTATGGTGGCTGGACCAGCCATGTCCTGACTGTCTCAGTGGTGCATGGCTTGGTTTGCTTGGATGAGTTTGCTCTTTCCCCTGGTTGCAATGAGGAGCTAGGATGGCCAGTCACGCAGAGTAGCTCAGAGCATAAAACAGTTTAGAACATTTGGTAAAGTTTTTATATATTTCACAACCATCAAGTTTCAAATTAGAGATGAGACATTAAATGTGTATGCTTATATGTAGCAGAATTATACACACAACTCTGCAATTAGCCATAGACACCCAAAATTACAGATGTAACTATGCATTAAATGGAGGACATCGCTCCAATTGAATCTTGCATTCACATTTGTATTCCTTCTTGCTTAGATTTCAGAGCCTGTTGTCCAGATGGGCTTTGTTGGGCACCTAATTAGTAGTTAATCAAAAGCTCCTGCTGTGAACTGCTTTACAGCCTTCCTGGCATCCTAGCTGCTTGGTACGTGTGCCTTGACTACACAGAGAAAAAGTCACAGGAGTGGAAGTAGATGCTTTATCTCTACATCTGACAAAACTAAAGCAGCTTCCAAAATCAAATCAACTCAGGATGCAGTGGTTATCTGGATTTGGTGCACTAAGAGCAAAATTGGTCTTGAAATGCTGAAGTGTAAACACAGCCATGTGTTAAGGGTAATGATAGATAACGTGATGTATTCTGGGATTAACTCACTGTTTTCTCTTTCCCTTCCAGATTTTGGCAATCATTTCCATCATGTTTATTGTACTATCTACAATTGCCTTGTCCCTTAACACACTTCCGGAACTACAAGGCATGGATGAATTTGGGCAGACCACAGATAACCCCCAACTTGCCCACGTGGAAGCAGTGTGCATTGCATGGTTTACAATGGAATACCTCTTGCGGTTCCTGTCCTCTCCTAAGAAATGGAAGTTTTTCAAAGGCCCCCTGAATGCGATTGATTTGCTCGCTATCTTACCATACTATGTCACTATCTTCCTCACAGAATCTAATAAAAGTGTACTTCAGTTCCAAAATGTACGACGAGTGGTCCAAATATTTCGGATTATGAGGATACTCCGGATTCTAAAGCTCGCCCGACACTCAACGGGTTTACAGTCCTTGGGGTTTACGCTGAGGAGAAGTTACAATGAGCTTGGATTACTCATCTTGTTTTTGGCCATGGGCATTATGATCTTTTCCAGTTTAGTGTTTTTTGCAGAAAAGGATGAGGATGATACAAAATTCAAGAGCATCCCAGCTTCTTTCTGGTGGGCAACAATCACCATGACAACAGTAGGCTATGGAGACATCTACCCCAAAACACTTTTAGGTAAAATAGTAGGAGGACTGTGCTGCATTGCTGGAGTGTTGGTGATTGCTCTTCCCATCCCAATTATTGTCAATAACTTCTCTGAGTTCTACAAAGAGCAAAAGAGGCAGGAGAAAGCCATTAAGCGTAGGGAAGCTCTTGAAAGAGCAAAAAGGAACGGCAGTATTGTTTCCATGAACATGAAGGATGCATTTGCCCGTAGTATAGAACTCATGGACATTGTGGTTGAAAAGAACGGAGAAAGCATAGCCAAAAAGGATAAAGTTCAGGACAATCATTTATCTCCCAGCAAATGGAAATGGACCAAGAGAACACTTTCTGAAACTAGCTCTAGTAAATCTTTTGAAACTAAGGAACAAGGATCTCCAGAAAAAGCCAGGTCGTCTTCAAGTCCCCAGCACCTGAATGTCCAACAGCTAGAGGACATGTATAACAAAATGGCAAAGACTCAATCACAGCCAAACCTTAATACTAAAGAGTCAGGTCAACCTGGAAAGCAAAAGGAAGAATTAGAAATGGAAACACTTCCTGGCCCTATGGTGCCCTTGCTCACAACTCGCACTGATGGGATCATTGACATGAGGAGCATGTCCAGCATTGACAGCTTCATTAGTTGCGCAGCAGAGTTCCCTGATTCGGGAAGGTTCTCCCACAGCCCACTGTCTACCCTGCCCTGCAAAGGTGGCATTAACGTGATTCAGGAGCAGAGCAGGCCAGAGGCGAGCGGTGCCAGATTTGTGGAAATGAACCCGAGCTCTGAAGGCAGCCACCGTTCTGCTTTTTTCATAGAAAGTCCCAAAAGCTCCATAAAGGCCAGTAACCCTTTAAAACTGAGATCTCTGAAAGTCAACTTCATGGAAGAGGATACCAGCACGTTAGTACCAGCATCAAATGTACTAAGAATATATCCAGAACCTCTAAAGAGCCGGGGAGCTGCTGCTGCCACAGATGCTTCCTTACTCTCTGACAGATCTCTCATGAGCCCAGAAACCTCTATCTACACAACTGCAA
The DNA here is from genome assembly GCA_024611195.1 of Ceyx melanurus. Classification (NCBI taxonomy): domain Eukaryota; kingdom Metazoa; phylum Chordata; class Aves; order Coraciiformes; family Alcedinidae; genus Ceyx; species Ceyx melanurus. The sequence continues at coordinate 5,257 of JANHGL010022874.1, read as the reverse complement.
GTGCAAGAACACCCCCAAAGTCACCAGAAACGCAGACAGCCATAGCTTTCAACTTCCATGATGCTGGTATACACAAATATATAGATGCTGACACTGATGATGAAGGTCAGCTGGTTTATGATTCAAGTCCACCCGGAAATGTGAGTCCCAAGTACAATGTTACAAACAGTGGCTATCTAAAGCAAAAGGACTATGTTTATAGAACAGAGAAGAACCATCTAGAAGCTGCTGCTTTACCCACCTCCCCTAAGATGATAGGGCAAAACTGCATTTACTCTATGGAAGGTATCACTGGAAGAACCCAGGGTAATCAGGAGACTGTCAGACTAGAAAATCACATTTCCCCAGAAGTCCATGTATTACCAGGCAGTGGAGGACATGCTAACACACATGATCAAAGCATCTGAAATGGGCTCCAAAAGAACTTACTGAAAGTTTAAAGGAATGTCTTTACAGTCAACACAATAAAAAGAGCTTCTGCATGGCATGAACTTGGCTGAAACAAGCCATCTATTTCTAAAAGTCTAGGGGAGGTCCGGTGTGGGTTTGTGAAAATTTCCTTCTCTGCAACAACTCTAAAGACATTGCCCACAGCAGTCAAAAATAAGGATTGCAAATCATGATCACACATTGATCTCCTTTCATGTTGTCCAGTGAAGCCAATGTGACCAAATATCCATCCATTCCCCTTGAATGCTAGAGCTCCTTTTGGAAATCTTAACATCTGATTTGCGTTAGTTCCATAAAGGATGCCAAGGCAGCCAGATTTGAACTCTGGAATAAATTGCTGGGGTTGGTGTAAAGCTATCTAAAACACAATGCTTACTGCTTCAGGGCAGCTGTTCCCCATCCACAGCTTTCTCTGATGGATATTATGTCTAAAGGTAAAAGAGAACACTTGCATTATTGGAAAATCCAAGTGAAAAGCATTTCAAACAAGTAACAGTCTAGGGAAACCAATTATTAAAATGCTCTCTGTGTGTATTTAACAATATGATATCCTGTGTAGGACCTGACGTTTTCTTTTGAAATATCAGCAGGGTGAGTTGCACCACTTGTATCTAATTCCAAACATCCCCTAGGACATAGTGAAACTTGCACTTATCCTCTGCTAAAAAATGAAACCTGTCCCAGGGCCAGCAGGTGGCCCTCGGGGACCCACAGCCCATGCTGGGAAGGCGTGAAGGAGCCATGCAGAAGCAGGACTCTCTGGAGGAATCACAGCCAGAGCCCCTTCCCAGTGCCAGGGAGCATAGGGCTGGAAGTAGAGCTCAGCTCTTGCCCTACCCTTCCACGGAAGGGAGATGCTCGCTGTCCTGCCCGTGGGGACGGCCAAGCGCGGCGATGCTGCGGCCAAGGCCCCTGCGGCTCATGCCGGGGGTCCCGGGACGGCTGCCCTAGGCCTCCCCTTCCCGCCCATGTGCCCGCTCCAGGCATCGGCTAAAGTCTTGCCCTTGGCCTAGGAGAGGAACCGGTCGGTCTGAAGCTTTTTGCGCCCAAGTGGCGCGTTGAAAGATATGCAAGCGTTACAATAAATATGCAAAAAGAGGGATTCGTTAGCGACCCACCCCTGGGCCTGGCTGTGCTCTCTCTCGTGAGGAGGTCGGGCAGGAGAGGCTCCTGCAGAGCTGCAGCGTGAAGCAGCTGCGAGAGGCAGGAGAATCAGGCCTGACGTTTTAGTAACATCCAGTCATTTTTAAGTGAAACAAGAAAAAAAAAAGAAAAAAAAAAAAGAAAAAAAAAAGGAAAAAAAAGAAATTAAAAAAAGATCTGACCATTTTAAATGAACAGAACTAGCAGCCACCAGCCTAGGTTTTTAAAATATTATTGTTTCAATAAAGTTATGTCAAATTGTGTAGGAAATAATTTGTCTTTGGTTTTTAATCTTGGGGGGGAAAAGCACTTTACGTTGACTTTTTGTTGTTGTTGCGATGCTGGAGTAGGATAGCAGAGTGTAACAATCAAGCACTTTAACCAAGCACTATTTTAATTTGTGCCTCCTGTTGTGACTGTGATTTGTTACATGCCTGTAGCAAGTCACAACCTGTCCTGTGATAACTGTGATGGTAATCTTTTATGTTGTTCTCCATTTCTACTGTAAAAATCAATTGTAAATAACTCTGTCAATGAGCGTTTCCTGCCCTATTTCTGAGTACCTGCTGGGGCCCATAACGATCTGCAGGCAGCAGGTCTGGGGACATGCTGAGACACGGGAGGTGGGAGCAGAGGCCGCACAGGCAGGAGGACGACCCCGAGCCACTCTAGTCCGCTGCGTTTTGTTCCTTCCTATTGTAAAACAAAAAGTCGTTGGTTAGTCCTGAATGTAAATGTCTGTCCGTCCAAGCTGTACAGTACTTCTGTCTGTAATCCGTAACAGTGAATGCAGCATGTACGGACAAAAGCAATAAGCACATATATGTTTTAGGAACTATTATGGGTTACGATGATAGCTTTGTTAGGTCTCTCCTTGGCACAAAACTGTACACGTGTTGGAGTTAACTCTGCTCTGCTCAGCTGACCTCATCCCCGGGTGGTGGGACACAAGCCCAGGTACCCGCTCAGAAGTTGCCCTTGCATCCCAGCAAGGCCAGACCATGGGGAAGGCGCGAGTAAGTCCTGAGCCACCACCTCATGAATTAGTCCGCCAGCAGCAGAGACCTCGTGCCACGCAAAGAGTGACGCAGGAGGTACTTGAAACAAGTGCAAGGCACCTATGCATGCAAATGATACTCTCCAGAGTATTTACGTAGGGCCAATTCCTGAGGTTCGTTAGCTTCTACTCTGCCTTCGCTCAGCCAAAACCACCGTTCCTCTGAGCGGGCTCTTTGCCTGGTGAAGGACGTTAGGATTTGGCCATAGTAAGTACAAGTGTACTTAGAGGAACCGATGTATTGCTGAGATACTAGTTAAGATTGAGTTGTCACGAAAAAGTAAAGTGACTTTCCAGCAGATAAGCTTTAAATACTGATTTATTCTGTGGCTTTCTGAGGCCATAAAATGGCAATGAGAAATCTTAAAGAGAACAGTCTTAACATAATCTCTATGTTTCCGTGATCATGTCTGCCATCAGCACAAATGTAAAAAGAAGAAAAATCAGGGAAATTTTTTTTGATAAAGTAAGTAATAGTGATTTCCAAGTTACATATTTTTAGAGCTGATGCTTTCATGTGGAAAAAAAGTCATATTTTACATATCACAAAAGTGAACGTATTTAAATATAGCCATATAGAGTAGTATTTACCACACTATCATCCAAATTGATGTATTTGGTTTATAGATGGCACTGACAAAAATGTATAGATCAACAATTCTATCATCTTTTGACTGATAATCAACTGGTGCAACTCTCCTTGTAACCAAAGGCCCTTTGTCTGCCTTGTGTGACCACACGACACACACCTACTATCATCTATTTAGTCCTATCTTTAAAGTAGCATTTTACTGAGTCACTTTTGAAAGCCAAATTCAAAAGTATCACTAAAAATCTACCTTTTAAGTCTGAATAGCCAAAGTCCTATAGATTTCTTATAGAAAGCAAATAATTTAAAATTAAGCATATAATATGCTTGAAGAGCATTTCTTTCTTATTTGTGTATTAAGATGTAGCTCTCATTTTGTGCCCAGTTAAAAAGGAATTATGTTTATTTTAAGAAAATAAAGTCTGAATATGAAGTACGTATCTATATATGTGTGCGTGTGCATAATACACATATATATAATGTAAGCACTGGGAAATCTACTCTAACCTAAAGCTATGGTAGACTAAATCTGTACTCATTACAAAAGGAAAGGCAGTGCTTTGAAAACATAATGTTCACCAAATCCTATAGAAATTAGAAAAACAATTTCATTTTATAGATTGTTTGATACATGTTTCCCAAAGCTTGTAATAGTTGGGGAAAATATGCAATATCTCTTGCATCAAGCTAAAGCGTGCAGTTTAATCACTGATATTTGGCATTCAGGTCTGAGAATTTGCTGTGCATCATGTATAAAGCAAGCAGACAGAGTTTCATCTGCTGCTGCAGAAGACATTTGTCTGAAAGGATTACGTACGTGTGGTGTCTGCGCTTTTTTGCTTGTATGTTATGCCATCAACATGATTTTTAATACATA
>JANHGL010022872.1:69206-126494 GCA_024611195.1 Ceyx melanurus | reverse complement strand
AGCCCGGCGGGCCGCGCCTCACCCCCCCCCGCCCCGCCCCGGCAGCGCTGAGGGCCCGACCGGCCCCGCCTCGCCCCTCCCCGCCCCGCCCCTCTGCTGCCCGCTCTGCCCCGCCCCGGGAAGCGCTCTCCGAACGGAGGGGGCAGCTGAGGAGCGGCTCCCGACCCCCACCTCGCTGCGCTTGCGAACGGGCTGTGTTTTTCGCGAGTGCGGGTCCTGGAGCACCCCAGGGCTTTCAGGCAGCGCAGCGCGGCACCTGAGCCGCTGCCCCCGCCGGTACAACCACAGCCCCCACACGCGGCTTGCGCCTACCGGCGGGAGACGCTGCCCCCTCCCCCAGGGGGGAAGCTCAGGCACCTGAAACTAAAGCTCCGTGGGATCGAAGGGACAATCCGCTGATGAAAATGTGACTGTAAAGGCTGCCCGAAGCGGCCAGGCTGACGCCTTTGGGCCCGGTGACGGCAGCGCCGCTCCGCGCGTCTTCCGCAGCCTTCCCGCCCTGCTGGCCCCGGGGACCGGCGGCTCCTTCCCGACAGGCTGCGCTGCCGAAAAAACATGGTGTCAGCTAAGGTTTAAGTGCTATATATAGTATGCGGGCAGAGGACGCGCTCCGGGGATCGGGCTTTGGCTAAAAGGTAAAGGTGTTTGTTTAAAAAGAACAATCAAAACCGAACCAAACCCCCCCTCGGTTGGCAGAGCTGCCACCTGAACCTGTCACCAGGCGGTGCTTTTTATTGCGGAATACCTGGGACAGTTGCTCCAGGCCTCTCATCACCGAAGTAATTAACTGCACCCCACTGTAAAGGTCAGCCTTGCAGCTTTGGAAGGTCAGTCTATTTTTATTGACTAGAACTATTTCTTAAAAAAAAAAAAAAAAAGTTGTGCTTCTCGATTTACAGTCACTCTGTTCTACTGTTTATTATTTTTCTTTTAAAAGGTGGTGTGTTTTGTGGAATTGAGAGGAGTCTGCAAATCAATTTAGACAACTATTTCCTTCCCATCATCCCATTCCAGACCTTACAACACTGTTATTTACAATAAACTGTTCACTCGGTGTCAGATCTCACAGCACAGCACTTATGTGCACTTTAAAGGTTATGAGTGAAGGGTGGAAATTTAGAATACTTACATGACAGTGCCTTTTTTTTTTTTTTTTAACAAACAGCTCCCAACAACACTGAAAACAAACAACGCAGAGGTAGCTAAACATCTAAATAAAATTAAGAACAGATTTTTTTGTCCTCTATGCAGAATAGATGAGACTTCATAAAATGGAAAGTGACAGCACAGTTTCTCATTGCCCCACACTTACAACCTGTAACCTCATGCATTAACACTGGGCTATTGTTCAGACAATAGGAAGCTTCTGGGTTGCTGAATCTTCTGTCTAGCTGTTTTCTTCTAATGGGGAGATCTCATCCAGAAATGCAAGCCTGGTTTAAAAAGAAAGCTCGTTTTCTTTAAAACTCTCATCTCTGCAATTTGATTAGGTTGCAGTCTATTCTGTGAGATCTTTGCAATGCAGTGGCTGAACACAAGTGCTGTTCTTACTCATTATTTGTCCACAGCAGGAATTTATTCATTGTCTTGGACATGAGAATTTCATATTGAGAGAAAATATGGGTCAGAACATTGAAGTAATCACCTGTAGCCTTAAAAAAAAATATAAATAAATATATAGATATATATCTAAACAGATTGCAATAACCTGACACACAGCAAATAAATGGTAGGCTCAAACAAAAATGTCTGTAAGAAATCAAATGAGATACAGAGGCTAGGTTGCTAGCCTATGAAGTTTGTTCTTACCAAACATGTGAGTGCCCTTTCCTCTAGTTACTTGGCAGTGTTGTTTTGACCTTTCAAAGATGAACCTGGTGTCATCATTAATTTTTTGATTGCAGAAACAATTTTGGTTTATTCTTAATCCCAACTCAGACATTCTTCTACTGTATGGCCTCAAACAATCAATGCTCTCTGTTTTAATGTTTGTATAAATTTAGACTGACATTAATTTTTAATAGAAAATGATAAAATTCAATGCCCATATCTTTAAAGAGGCCCAAGTAAATTTTTGTTCAATGTAGTTTTTCACATAACTGCTTAAAATACTTTTGTCTCTAGCTAACAGCATGACATTAGTCATCACATTAATTTGATACTAATGTTCTTCTACAAATGCAGTGACTTAGCAACCAAGATTTTAAATCTAAGTGTCTGAATGCTATTCCTGTGCCATTTAACTTAGCTGAGTGTAAGATAAATTCACATGCACGGAACCAATTTTGACTTTACAAGAACATACTACACTAGTTTGCTGAATCACTCCCAGCACCTTTTTTTCTTTCTATAAATTGTTCCTTGTAGCATTAGTAAAATATGCTGAGATTTAAAACTTCAGAGTATCTATTCCTAAAGAGACTGTAGTCATGTTTTATCAGGCAGATCTGTCCTTTCAGTTTTATATTTCCTCCTTAGAAACAAATATATTTCATGTTTGTCTCTTGCACAGCATTTTTTTATGATGCTCCTTCCTAGTCCATCAAACTGTAGTGATAATACCATGGATATTTTCTTGCTGTGACATTGCAGAAGGAGAATATTTCACCAAAGGTATGACTACAGTAAGCATTTTTTTTTTTTTAAAGATAATTTCCATCTCTTCTCATCTTCCTGAAAAGAATCACTGTCTTGTGCAGTATTGATATTTTGCCCCTTAATACATCAGTAACACTTGTTGGGTCACTGCAGGTGCTGTGTGGCAGGTTCCCCAAGAGTTTGGGTCTTCCTTGGAGGTAGCAGCTTGCACAGTCTCTGTTCTAATCCAGTGTTGATGTTTAGCCTCTGTGTAAGACTAAACTATAGCAGTTTATCACCTGGTAACACTTCCCCAGCAGACAAGAGGGATCAAGAAAAGAAGATCTACAAGTTGAAATGAAAACAGATGGAATGAAACAGCCAAGCTAATCCTAATACAAACAGAAAGTGTACAAAGTCATATTCAGCCCAGTGAATGTATGGCAGCCCCAGTAAATAGAAACCAGTCCTTTGGAGCAGAATAGTAAGCAAATCCCTCTAGGAATAAGAGGAAAAGAGAAGGGGGAAAGAAGAGAGAGAGAGCAGAATGGTCCACATCCCTTGAAGTGAGTAAAATATTTTACTGCAGCTTTTATCCACAGATTTGATTGTGCTGTGAACTGAATTAAGTGAAGACTCTCAGGAAAGTGGCAGGTTTTCATTGTATCATGGTGCCTATACAGAGACTTGGATCAAATTTATACCAAGGAACCAAGCTTAATTATTTCAGAAAAGCAAGGAAGTATTAAAAATATACATACTTGAGTCAACGTTGATACGCATTTTAGGAGAAAGCTGTTGTGAGCAGGAAAAATAAAGTCCGTTTCTGTGGAGTCGAGTGGAAAATGTTATTTACTTAGTGGCTAATGCCACCAGGTGGCTGGTGAGTGTAATTGACTGAAAACCAGAAACCACGAATTTATTTTACCTCCAAGTAAACTATTATTTTCACATAAATACGTTTCCGTGTGTGAATTTTTATGTGTGATATAAAAGCATTTAAAAACAGTGAAAGTAGAACGAGCTTATTAGTAGAGGACTAAAGACCAAAGAAGCACATACATAAAAAAGGATTTTTCTGGGGGTCAGTGGAACAGATTTATCTAGTTTGTAGTTAACACTAAGTCAGCTGGTAAGACATATAAGTATAAAAACACTGCCAAAGCTCAAGGGGAAAGAATTAATTAATTATTGAGAAAAATATTTTTGCATTGTTGCTTTTATGATATTTTATTTCTTTTTAGATGGTCAGGATTGTTTCAGTGACTCAACATTCCCCTTTATTTGGGGAAAAAAAAGCATATGCAAATTGCTTTGGTAGGAAAAATAAGATAACATTATTGTTATTATTTCCCTAAATGCATTTTTTCAACCACAAGTTAATATATCAAAATAGGAAGCAGTAGTAACAAAATCTTCTTAGATCCAAGATCCATCATAATACATCAAAACAATCTCATAGACATAAATCCTTTTTGCACATAATTTGAATTCAAGTCAAGTTTTAGGGTAATAATTTTGCTATAAACATAGAAAAAACATTTGCCTAGTGCACACATATATTAGACTTGAGCAAGGGCTGACTTTCTAAAATACCAGTTTTGCTGTATAGTTGGTTTAATACCTGTGAAGAAAACTGATGACAAGGAACCATATAATAACATGGCTTCTCTTTAGACCTAGCTTCAATGGCTTATTGTTTTCTTTATTACTTTGGGCTTAAAAAAATAGCATAGCTATCATTACGTGTCTTGGACTGCACACTCTTTTATTTCCTAAATTATATATATTTTACTCAGTGGTTTCCTCAGTTCTTGAGCAACAGAAATTCCCCTTTCAGCAGTTGAACAGCATCCTGGACAGACTGATTATTGCCTATACAGAGGAGTATGGACTTGTACTCCAGTAATTTATTTTCCTGGATCACTTGGTGTTTTCTGTCACATATATATTAATTATTTTCTTAAACTCTTGTTTACGGTTTCCTGCAGGACTCTAGCTTGCATTTTCATCCCTCCATGTGGGTCTTAATGAGGGAATTACTTCTGTACATTCTTATAATAAGGTTTCAGAATTATACACCTCATTCTGTAAATGAGCCAAAACCCTAAAATAACATTAAAAAAATATTTGGATATTAATTCCACTAGAATGTAAGTTTTGAATCTAAATATTATCAAGAACTTTCATCACTGTGACTACCAGTTTTTACTCTAAGGTGAATGCTGCTTTGATAAAAACTGAGCAAACAGTCAAACACTAACAGAGCATCTGCAAGAACATTCTTTTTAAATGAATGCAAGAAATAAGAAAGTGCAAGAATACATTCTTTTTAAAGAAAATATGACTAAATTAATAGTAGTGGTGTCATTAGAACTACTCATACCTACTAATAAGTAACTGTATCATCAGCCTTCCAGCCAAGGTGTTTATTAACACAAACACAGTATTTCTATTCTGAGAGGGTTCAAAACACAGTATTTATACAGTTACCTGGGATTTTTATTAAATAATTGTGGGGTTTTTCTTTGTTTAAGAGGCCTTAATAAAAGAAAGAAAATCAGAACTCAGAAAAGCTTGTGCAAATAACCAGAGTTTCTGTCAGCAAAACCCCAGTTGCAGCCAGTACTTAGTGCTTTCTAGATAAGAAAAGCCTGGTTTTGCAGGCCTGTGTCCCAGTTCCCCAGCTCCTCCCGCCACTCGTCCCACAGGCCCCGGCTCCTCGGGCGCGGGTAACGCGGCTGCCCCTCGCTCTACTGCCGGGGCGGGGCGGGGCGGGCTCCCCGGGGCGGGGCGAGGCTCCGCGGCCAGAAAAGCGGCCGTGCCGTGAAGAGGAGACTTGGGGAGAGCGTGTGTCAGACCGTAGCGGACGGAGCCGCCGCCCCGTGCCGCAGGAGAGGCGAGCGGGGCTGTATTCCCTGGGTAGCCGCTGGGTCTCCAGAGCCGCCAGCGAGCGCTCCGAGCTGCGCCCTGCGCTGTGGGGAAGCGCTGTGCGCCCCTCGTACAGTCTCTGCAGCGGCGACTCGGCGAGTTAAAGGCCGGGGAAGCTTTTAAAGCATCTTGTGGCTGCTGCGTTTCATGAAAGCATTTTAAAGTTATTTTAGAGAAAGCTCTTAAGCTTGCTTGCCTAATGAGCAAAGGTAAGCTACAGCGTGTGTTATCTGGAAGCTGCACTAACCACGTTCCCCTTGCGTCTTGTTTTCTTCTTAATGTTGTCTGAGCGTTGCTTTCTTGGTTTGTTTTTTTCATTAACGTGCTGAGAAAAAAGCTCTGTGGTAATTATTATGGTAGATGTGCTGCTCCTCCAGTTGGATTTGCTTTTTAGAGTGGCAAACTAACTTCTAGGTCAGCAACTTTGGGCTCTTCATATAGAGAAAAGCTTGCAGGGTTGGAGCCTTAAAGATTGTATGTAGAACAGCTGCCACCCAAAAAAAGTTAATTGCTCCAAGTAAACAACCTTGTCTCATGTTCATTCTCGGGGTAATGTGTGAAGGAAAAAAGACAACCTTGCCATATCCCTTTGTGAGATTGCTTATCCCCTTCTTTTAGATGCTGTCTGTAAATTCATGACAGGCTTTAAAGCAATGCTGAAAATTTCTATCGAGTATCCAAGTTGTAGTTGGTTGGTTTTTTTTCCCCTTAACTGTGCCAAACGATAATTAAAATAATTACTTAATATGATACTCTCTGTGGTCTGGAGAAGTACATGCCTGAGAAGGCTAAGGAAGCTGCAGGGTCAGTTGATTGCCGGTTGATGCATTTCAGCTGCAGTGTGGGGTGCTACAGGCTTAATGGGGCAAGAGGTGTAAAATGTGTTCCTAAATAAACAATGCTTATAAATGTTTCATTTTTTTCTGTGTATGCTGTTTCTTCTTTCAGACAAACATCCTGGATCAGAGGAAATGATAGAGGCTGTTACTGATAGATACAAGTCTAAGGGAAGAGATCACAATGAGATATAAGTTGTCTTACTATAAGTAGAAATACAACGGCAACTTCACTTTGATTTGGTCACAGTAACAGAAGACCTGATTGTTAAGTAAGTACCTGTGCTTGAACTGTTACAAAAAGTCAATTTGAACACCCAGGCCTTGAAGTTCCCTTTGAATGTTTTCCAGCTAGAAAAACCAAGAGGTGTTTTATCATCTGGTGGGCATGAGGATGTGTTTGTACTTCAAAAGTACTGTGTTACTGTGGATGTGAAAACTACTAGTTTTCTGTTTGCATTGTGATATGACTGCATATAAATGAGCAGAAGTAGCTAACTACAGATCTTTTTGAACTCAAAGGTGATTTTTGGACAGCAAGGCAGTCTGTTGTTTTGGGTTTTTTTATTAGTGCATTTCTCAAGAGACATGGCACAAACACCTTCTGTTAACAGAGCTTATTCTCATTTAGACTGCTTTCCTTCTTCTGCTTGCTCTCTCTTCTGATGATGCTGAGAAGAAATGTTCTGGCAATTATGTTACTAATTCAAAGGTACAAAAACTATGTTTGCCTTGCCCCTGCTCTCATCTCTTCCTCTCTGAAACTAGTTTTGGACTTAGTATTCTGCAGCTAGTGAAACTCTGTTAAACAACTGAAAGAAGATAATTTATCTGAAGAGATCCTGAGTTTGTGTGACCATTATGCTTTTGAGAAGCTAGGCTATCAGTGGTTCCTTAGCTGTTGATACCTGTAGTGACTGTATGAGTCTTTTCAGCAGAGGAGGGAGTAACTTACTGCTCTCCATTTATCCAAATCTAGTTACTGTAAGATTTTGAGAGAGAATCAGGAGAATAAATTCCCATGTACAGTAAATATAATAAAAGATTCCCACTAAACTTTGCTATGGTTGGTTCAGACTTTTAATGATTTTCTTCCTAAAATTGTAACACTTGTTTTTTCTGACCATTTTTAAACTTTCCTTTGTTCTTTTCCATGCATGCTTACCAAAACACTAGTTTCTAGTTAACTTTTTCAGGAATTTATTTTGTAGGTTCTCTGTGAGTAGTTTTTCCTCAATTTTTCTCAGGATTGTACTTATGTAGTTGTGATTTAGTTGTCTTCTAGCTTTTCCTGCAAAGGGAAATACCAGAAGGAAGCCAAATAGGCCACAGTTTATTGTATGTTTGCTTCTTACAGACCTTGCTTCTTTTAGCTCTGTGTGTGATTGGTTAAAACTTCAAAGCTAGTTACTTCTTTATTTCTATGTAACTTTTCTGCATTGTGGCATACAATATATGCTAAATGTCTAAAAATACAGTCATTACTGACAAGGACACTTGGAAATAACCCCATGGTGACTGCAGTACTTGATGCAGAGAAAGAGGAAACTAACTTGACAGAAAAGGTGACTTGCACATAGGAGTGACTTGTGGCTGACTACTTTGTTTAGCCAAGTAGATGACCTAGGGTGTAAATGCTTAGCTGAGGATGGACATAACTCCTTATCCATCTTCAGCCTGAGTATATTTTTTTTCTTTCCCCTTTTCATAATTGCTTAGTGCTGGTTTGCTAGTTTAACTAGGTATATTCCTCAGGTAATTTTTAATTCTGCTTATTTTTCATTTGCTGATGATATGTGCTCAGCTTTCCAGACTAACTCACTTTTTCCTGCTCTTGGCCAGACTTTTTTACAAGTTATATACAAGGGCATGGCATACTGTGGTGTACTCTTGTAATGGGTTCTTTTTATAGCTAAAGGGAACATCTTAACTGGCATATAGGAGGAAGTTCTGGGTATCTCTTGGATTTCCCCTCTTTTTACTGTATATTTAGACCGTGTCCTTGTCTGTCTTGCTCATAATGAGTTATGTGAGGCTTGCTTTGCACAGGTCTAGGCTGAAGGACTGTATAAGGGGGTAGGGAAGGCACAGTGAGATCCTGCATGAATTAGGGCCAGCAGGTGAGTGGCTGAAAACTTACATTTTTGTCTATTCCAAACTACAGTTCTAAATGAAATTCTACCATGTTATGAAAGGGTTTTATTATGGTAAAGTTGAGATTTTTAATATTCCTTAATTTTCATTAAAGCTTGACTTCTCTAGAAGTTTGACTTATACTGGTTTTTTTCTACAATTATACTTAGGAGATAATTTCCTAAAAATACAAAATTAATCTTTATCTACAGAATGATTGGTGTTATAAGAGTGCTTCTCATCTTCCCTCTGACTCTTATGCTGTGTGAGAATGTAGAGTGCCACAGTGTATTTCCAGATAGTAGTTGGAAAGGGACTTCTCAATGCAAAGGATTTGTTTGAGGAAGGGTAAATTTTAGTATGGAAATGTCTGTTCTTTGTAGGATCTAGCCTTCCTTCTTGAATGTGCATGGGGAAAGTTGCTCTTGTATGACTGATGTCTTCACTTGACTGCTTTTTAGGTATCAGAGTCCAGTCTGAAACAGCTCTGTGCCTTTATCTTCATGTCCATGTGTGCTGTCGGGAAACTTCATAACCTGATAATGCTAATCAGTCAGTGCAAAATGGGCATAGCTCTTCCAGAAGGCAGACCTACTTTCCCAGTTTAAGCTGGTATAGCTTCCACTGGAGCTGATAAACTTCTTTTCAGTTCTTAGGCACAAGTAGTGGGCTATCTCTGTTCTCCCAGCTTTTGGGACATGCTTGCTTTTTCTTTTGTCTGGTGTGTTCTGTAAATAATTACCCAACAGTAAACCCTGCATGCTACTGAGTAACTAAACAGAGCTGTTCTGAAAACAGTCAAGAGCAAAACATTATGTGATGAATGCTGCAATTAGGGCTTCATGTAGCTGTTTTGGGATCTTTGGTCCTACTACCTACCCCACATGTTTTTGATGCATGCTGTTCCCTTGAGTGTAGCAAGCAATGGTAGCTTGATTTTTCTGAAGGTCCAATATCCAAAATTGAGTTCAAATGAAAAGTCTTGTGGTTGTCTGCAACAAACTTGTACTTCTTTGTCTAAATCTTTACATCAAATTCCCCATTTCTTTGCATGTATGAAAACCTATTTCTGATGTTTGGTAGCTTTGCTTGCCTTGCAAAAAGAGCAACTTGTGACCTGGGAATTCTTTGTCATAGGTGGAGAAATAGACATGAGTTATGGAAACAAAAGGCCTTCTGTAATGATGCACAATTTGGTGTTATGATTAATAAGAGTGAGGTTGATCCTAGCTGTGTAGTTCATCAGCACTGTGGATATGTGCACACAATGAAATAAGCTTTAATATCTGTCTGCCCTATACAGATGTTTAAGGGTCTTGAATGTTTATTGAGAGCAAACAGGAGAAGCATAAGCAAAGGGAACTTAATGTCAAAATGCACTGAAACAATCTACCCAGTGGATGGAGGGATCCAGCTACTATCTGTATGCTTCAGGGCCTGAAATGAGGTTATCTGTGAACTTAGAAAGTCTGGCAGTTACCAGAAGCACTTATTACTTGTAGATTCTGTGGCTGGGGATGGTGTCTCTTCATGCATGCTTTTGTTTTAAACACTTTTAAGTTTTAGTGTTCAACTGACTTTTCTAAAGATGAGTGGTGACCTGTGATGTGAATGTTTACTGTATTTAATGGCTTGTAACTCTTACTCTATATAGATGGAGATGCCTGGCCTTGCTTTTGCTCTTTGGATGTTTATTTGCTTCTATGCATCTGTGGATGGCTATCCAAGTGGAAAAGTGAGAGAAGCCTGCACTAGCATGATACCCTGTCATGGTAGCTCTCCACAAGTGTTGCCTGAGCACACCATTACAGTGAATGGGACTGAATTTAAACCAGGGGACAGCATAGAAGGTATTGTGTCAGTTAAAGATGAATTTATCATTTCTTTGTGTGGTGGCATGTCTTTATTCTTTTAGCTGTGGTTGATGTAAGCAGTTGAATCTTGCTCAGGTGATATATGTATCAATCCTTCAGTATTTGTAAAAATTTCTGGTGGTAATTGTTAAAATATTGAATTGTTTGGGATAATATTTTAACTTTTATTTTTCTTGCTTCAGTTCATCTGTCTGGGCCAGATTTTGAAGGATTTTTCATCCAAGCTCGGGATGCAGAAGACTTGGATAGCCCTGCAGTTGGTTCTTTTGTGTTAGCTGACAAGAGACATTCTCAGCTTCTGACATGTGGCCATACCAAGGTATAATCTAGTGCCTTAAAATGAGATATTGGGCACTGAGGGGCTTGTATTGGACCATGTCTGTAATAGGACAGAGCTAAGCTAGGTAATCTTCTTTGACCTCATTAAATCTCTTGGAAATCGGTCCAACTTGCATTAAAGAGGTATGGCTCACTGCAATTCAGTCAGACCAATCTTATGAGCCCTTTAAAGTGTCCTGGTGACAGAAGGCTATTGACTGTTGCAGACAGATGCAGCATTCATAATTTTTACTTGTGCACAATGAATGTAGTGTATTCCTGGTTATTGTATTTAAGAGGAGGATGTGCTCTGTTTGTTTTGAAGAGGAGGGTTATCAATCTTTTTCCATGCTTGTTAAGGACAGAGAAAATACAGCAAAGAAGGTGTAGGGCAGTTACTGTGGTAAGCACTAGAACAGACTATTTAGGTTTTAGTATTGCTCTGTCAGTTACTGTTAATGGAGCCTTCTTAGGTTGGATCACACTCTTCAACATCCTTTTTAGATAAATTGATTCAGATTCATGCAAGAGATATGAACTCTGACTAGCCCTTCAGCACCCCGTTTCACTTCATGAACATGTATGCTGTTACTTGAGCTGTTGTGGACAAAATTCTCAATCTGCCTAGATGTGTTTATTTTTTTTCCTTCTCCACTTCAACCACCTGCCTCCCAGTGGCATTCAATTAATTCATCTATCAGTGCTGTAAAGCCATGGGGATGTCTAAATTGTGCCTTCTGCTCAGATTTTTTCTTAGTTCAGTTCTGTGTCTGATCTGTTTATGTTGTGCAAATAGCTGTTTGACCCTAGTGCTACTTTGGTTTTTGTCCTCTGGAATATTAGTTCTCCGCAGTCATTGCCCTATCCCTTCATGTTCTGTGAAAAAAAGGGAGCATTATCTTGCTATCAACAAAATGGAGTGTTCTCACACCACTTGTGCACAAATGCAGCAGGGAACTGTCTCATCACTGGAGTTTTTTCAGAGCTCTAATTGTTCCTTTTAGCCTTAATGTGTTGGTATGGATACATTTCAGTGGTAGACTTCACCCAAGTTAATCACGACTGACTGGGGAAAAAGCCATTTGCATTGGGACTGTACACAGTAGCAGTGTGGTGTCAGTTCAGGATTTAGCTGTAACTTGAGTGTCAGCTGAAATCTCCTTAGTGCATATCCACTGTGTAACTCTTGGTGTGTGTATTTTCAGAACTCAGCTGTCAGTCACACAAGTAAAGCAAAAAAGAAATACATAAAAGTTAACTGGATTGCTCCTGGAGATGCACCAAAACGTGTACAGTTTCTGTGAGTAAATCTAGTATTCTAGCTTATTAAAATGCAACTAAGATAAATGTGCTATTGCCTGTCAAATACTGGCCAGCAATTGAAAAGTTGCTCTGAAACTTCACATGAGTGTTAAGAATTTTTTTCCTATGCTACATACCTAACAAAATGCTACATACACCCTCCTGTCTTACTAACTTTTTGAGAGCTGATGGATAAAACTCTGAGATGAGTTTTTCTTGAAATGTTTCTTACCACTGTGTGCTCTGCTGGATATAAGTTTTTAAAATTACTTTCCCCCCCCCAGTATTTCAGATGTTCTGATTTTAATCACCAAAATGGTAGAGATCTGCATAAAGATAAGTGCACAGATAACTTCTACAGATTGTAGAACCTCTTCCTTTCAAGGAAAGATTAGATGTTGATGCATATACTAATGACTGTGTGTGGCTTTTTAAGAGCTACAGTTGTGAAGAAATACAGGACTTTCTGGGTGAAGATTCCTGGTCCTGTTGTTTCTCAGCCTAATGCACTCTCCCCAACAACACCTTCACATGCAATATCAGAGACTATATCAACTTCACATCCAATTTCCTCCTTATCAAAGCCAGTAAGTAATTATAAACCTTATTAATGCTATCTTTAATGTTTGTGGTCTGTGGTAATTAATGAAATCACATTGATGCAGCCTATTGATAGAGAAGGAGAGTTGATGGAAGTTCCATTACTGATTCAGAATAAGCACAACTTTTAACACATGAATTTTCTCATTGTGTCAGTCAAGTTTCTATCTCAAAAAGGAAGCAAAAAGCTGGCCTTGCCTTCTTTCATCTCATCCTACAGCTAATACTGTATCCCTAAAAATTAAAACTTATCTGAAGCTTGTATTTGAAAGTTTTTCTACTGTTATGTCTTGGAAAATTCAACTTGAGCAAAAAAGTACAGCTTGGAACTCACATTTTAGTTGTCAGTCCTGGGGTAACTGTAGGGATGGGTTAAGAGAGTGGTATGTAGATATAGATGGTATTTTTACACTGTTCCTTATATGTTGCTTCTAGGATTGTGTAGAAGGAGATGAGTGGAAACTCTCATTGCTTATAACTTGCTTGCTTAATTGTCTAGATTAATGCATCAGGCTGTGGAAGTACAAAGTTCTGCATTAGGAATCCTTCAAACTGTGATCCTGAAAGTGCTTCCTGTACTTTTCTATCCTTCCAACGTGAGAAGAGCTCAGTATTGATTGAAATGAGTGGTCCAAGTGAAGGATATTTAGCATTTGCATTGTCACATGACCAGTGGATGGTGAGTGTTCTACTGTAGTTGCTGTGGTGATGGTTGGAAAGCTGCAATGACTAGCAAAACATGCCCATGGAAAACTGAAATGATGCTAGATGTTGGATGGGGCTTCAAACAACCTGGTTCTAGTGTCCCTGCTTATGGTAGGGGGCTTGGAACTAAATGACCTTTAAGGTCCCTTCCAACCCAAACCATTCTGTGAATCCAGCCAGTCTGCATAGTAACTGACTGGAAAGCCCTGGGTAGACTGAAACCATTCAGTTGTCAGAAGCTGAGTCACTGTTTTCTGAAAATCATTTGCATTTCATTGTTTGTACAGGAATGACTCAATTCAATCTTCAAGTGTTTAGAGAATTCTTCTAATTAGTGTTTAAGTGAAGGAACCATGCTGTTGACAAATGCAGAATCCATAATCTAACTGTTGCACAAGGGAGATGCTGTTTATACTAACTCCCCTAGTTCAAGAACACTTGGTTCTTAATAGTCTGTCTTTCTAGCTATGAGAAAAAGCAACTTCTAACTAAAAAGGGTTTTTAAATAGCATCAACATCCATATCTTTCTAATCTGCTTAATTTAGTAAATTCTAAATAATTGAACTTCTGATAATACAGTTGTTACCCTTGGAGCTGGGGAATGTAAATCACAATGTGCCTTACTGTACGTTATCTGTCTGATTTAATGTCTTCCTTTGTAATACTAAAGTGTTTGAAAGCTGGGAAATAACATCTTGACAGCTAGTGAAATTTGTCTTGTCTTGTTGCACATATTAAATCAAAGAGCTTTTGGAGACTGCCAGTAGTGTTTTTTGTCAGGCTATGAATACCTTTTTCTTTTAAACTCTCCAGGGTGGTGATGATGCATATCTGTGTATTAATGAGGACCACAGAGTTCACATAAGCACTGCCTATCTGAAGGGGAGAAGTCCTCCTGTCTTGGATTCAGAGGTACATTTGAAAACAACTCAAGGTGCTCCCACAAATGTAGGTTAGAAGTGCTGAATGGGTATGCTGCAATGTTGGCCCCCCCCCAACCTGTTTGTTTTTTTTTGGCTTAGCAGTTGTAAATAGTAAGGTGGGCCCATAATTCTTTAAGTGGAGACTGGCTGGGCTTTTACTTGCTAATAAATGTTAACTAATTGTTAAAAATTAGTTGTGTATTGGGAGCTTCCTGTATTGAGGAACTCTGTGCCCATTGTTATGCTGTCCCTTTGCTAAGGCTGCACTTCCCATCAATCAATTAAGAATCTCCCCTTCCCTTCCAACCTTTATGAGATGGAGAAGTTGCTGGTAATAAGTCCAGCCCTTATGTTGCTGTGTGACTTAGTGACTTACCTTCTCAGTCGGTATGCAAGACATTTTTATTATCATCCCTTCTTGAGTGTTGTCATTCTTTCTTGTGCACTGCTGACATTCTTGTCTTTGGCAGAATAGTTAGAACTAATCCTGCAAGTCTGAGAAGGCTGGGTACTAAATGTTTCCCTTTTGACAGAATATCCTTGAAGATATGTCATGGAGGCTTGTGGATGGTGTTCTTCAATGCTCTTTCAGGAGGAGTATTCATCTTCCTGATTATAAAGGGAGATTTAATCTGGATGCCAATTACTACATTTTTCTGGCAGATGGGGAGGCTGGTGAGGGTAAATATGACTTGCATATTGTTTTCTTTGAACAGCTCTGAGGTAGTAACCCTTATGTAAGATATAACTTAGTTCAGATGCTAAATCAATATGCCACTTTATTCCAGTCATCTTTACTGCCTCTGGATCATAGCTTTGCTTTTGGAGTTATAGTAAACTTAACTTAAACCTACTTACTGCTAGGAACTAGTAGCTTCATGAGAGGAGCTACATCTTCTTATAATGGAGACTAGCATCAAAGGGCATTGTTCTTCACAGTCTTGTGCATATAGTGAGAAAGCTATTATTTTGTGGAGAGGTGAGTTGGTCCTTGTACATTAGGTATGCAAGACAGCTTAGGTAACATCTTGGATTCTTGTGTAATCAGAAATTTAGTTTGTGTGATGATGCTCAGTGGTCACTACAGGGCTTGCATTCATGAATAAGGAGTGGGCACACAAGTGCAATGACTCTCATCAGCCATATATGAAACCACTTTGTCCCTGCTTAGGTGGACTAATATACAAACATGGTCGTCAGCCTCTGATCAGCAGTGGAGTGCACAATGTCATGGGCCTTCCTCGGGATGTTGGAGGCTCCAGGTCCCCTCTGCTTATCAAAGTTCATGGTAAGATGCAATCTGTAGTTTTATCTTCCAGTTCTAGACTTGCTGAGACTGGAGAGTTAAGTTTTTTCTCATTATTGCAGAGTAGAAAATGAACCTGCATTTGACTGCTCTCTTAGAAATAAGTTCTAATTATCTGTTTGCCTCTCTGTCTCTGGTTTAATTTGTTCTAGTTGTGTTATTGGTTTATTTCTATTTTAATGATAAACACCTCAAATTTGTCTAGAGCTATTGAAACTAATGAGAATATTTCCTCTCGCAGTCCTGGACTTTAAAGCAGAGCCATAAGAGAACTACTACTTAGTCTTTGTAAAACAAATTGTCCCCAATGTCACCTTTCACTGTGATATCTAAACTGATGACAGAATGGTGTCTCAAGTATGGACTGACTGTACTGACACTTGAGATGTGCAGTAGCCACAGCTGCTCTGGTATTTGCTGTGGGCATAGTAAGATTCTCATTTATATGGATGTTGTTGCCATCCAGCAAGAAAAAGATTCTAAATTTGTAGTAGAAAAAGCTTATTACTGATAAATTCTGTCAGCATGTGTACAGAACTAAGCTATTACACAGGTTTTGATTCACATGCAGCTAAATTACTCATGTATACCTTGTATTTCTTCCATCTGCAGGAGCTCTAATGTTTATTGCTTGGATCACTACAGTCAGCATTGGTGTCATTGTTGCTCGATTCTTCAAACCTGTGTGGTCTCATTCATACCTGTTTGGAAAGGAGACGTGGTTTCAGGTGGGTAAAAGCTCCCTGTATCTCCAGCTGATTCTTCTAGCAGAACTGTAAACCTACTAGATACTAAACATAGATTAAACTTTTTTTGTAAGACTAAAGAAAGGTAAAAACGATGAAACAATAGCAAATCCAAAGTTTACTTTACTAGTATAGCAAAGTCTAAAGAGGACACTAAAAGTACCTAAGTATAGACCTGTTAAATACATTTTAATGATGTGTTAAAGCTGGAGAGTTTCTAAAAGCAAACTTTGCTTTTCTAGGTGCATCGTATGCTTATGTTGACCACAGTCCTGCTTACAAGCATTTCTTTTGTGTTGCCTTTTATACACCAAGGAGGCTGGAGCCAAGTAAGTGTGTGCTTTTCTTTTGTCAACTCAAATGTGAAGGTTGGACCAAATTGGTGAGGAGAGGTGCACTGAAGACGGACATGTTGGAACTTGTTGCTGAGGAAATAGCTCTGAAAGCTGTCCTTAAGTAGGCTGGTTTAAAATCCTAGCAAATCAGAAGAGGAATGTTGCCTCCTTTAAGTGCAGTTGAAAAATTTTAGTAAATCCCACTTTTTCTTCCAAATAAAGTCCCTGCTTAGGGTTTGTTTTTTTGGGGGGGTTGTTAGAATTTGTTTTGGTTTTTTTGAGAAATCAGTCTTCCCATTTCCTCAGGAAACTTAAATTTGAGAGAGAAGTAAGGATGGGCCAGCTAACTTATTAATGTGGAAAACCAACTGGATGTTGGACAAACCCTGGGCAAATTTACCAGTGTCATATGCTGTCAAGGAATACCAGCTACAGGCAGCTGATTGTGTTCTGTTGCCTCTGCTTGTCTGAACACAGTGTTGCTCCACCACTGTAACTTACAAGTGTAAATAAAATCATTGACTGTTTTGGGTGTATTTTTATCTATCTTGATACAGATATTAAAGAACAATGTCCTGTGTTTAGCAAGCAGGTTTTCATCCCTATCTTGGCTGCACTGTGATGGCTCTGACAATCTTTCAACCACTGATGGCTGGTTTCAGACCACCTCGTCATGCACCAAGGTACTCAACTCAGTTACAACCACAGGAATTATGATTGATTGCTTCTTTGAGTTCTTTTTATATAGAAAAAAATACCTTTAAAGAGGTAATGATGTTGCTTCCCCCCCCCCTCCTCAAACTAAATGAAAAAATGCTTTTTGTTTGTTGTAGGCGACAGCTGTTTAACTGGTTTCACTGGAGTACTGGTACAACAGCTAGAATACTGGCTGGTAAGTAGGAGTAATAGCTATAACTCACTTGGAAATGATTTAAGGGGATTTTGTTTGGGCTATTGCTTGTCTCTATGGACATCCAGTCCAGGCATCTCTGAAGATTCTTTTCCTTGATGGCTTTTGTGTGAGTTTTAAAAGGCCATCAGTTACAACTCTAAAGACAAAAAGTGATTATGTAAAAACAAAAAAAAATATCTTGGCCTTTTTTTGCTGCCTTCCCCCTCACGCTGCCAAAAAAAAAGCTTTTAACTCTATGGGTTTCTTGAGCTTCATTTTCTCAAGCATGTGTGTTCATGGGAAATGTATTGCCAGTGATGTAGAGAGCATTTTTTGAATTACCCTGATATAGTGCTCTTATTGTCTTTATCTTGTTTTTACTGACTAGTGGTGACTATGTTCTTGGGAATGGATCTGCCAGCACTTGACTTGCCAAACCCATGGGACACCTATACAATGATTGGTTTTGTAGCTTGGCATGTTGCTATTGAAGTTCTTCTGGAAATACACAGCTACTGGCTCATACGTAAAGGTACGAGCAAAAAAAAACTCCTGTTACCTTGCTTGCTGAGGACTGTGCAAAAAATGGATCAGGACTGAATTTCAGGAGGTGTTCTTTGGCCTCAAACCTGGAAGCTGAATAACCCTTGAGTAACAGTATCAATCTGTACAAACTAATATGGGATTAACCAGTTTTTAAGGCTGAAGTATTTTAGAAGCATTGTTTTTCTTCAGTTTTCAGCAGTAGCCTCTTATTTCTCAAACCATGCTTTAGGAGTAGACTGAAATGTGTATTTTCCAAGGATGTATCACTGTTTGACATGAGTTTGATCCCAGGTGGTTATGTCAAGTTCAGGATGCAGATTTAGCCTTTACTTTATTGTGACAAATAGCTGGTGTGCATGACTACTACTGCATGAGCAAAATGATCAGAAATTCGAACACACATGGAATTTTGAGTGAACATGAAATCCTGACTCCAGTACGTCTAATGATGAGACTGGGGTTAACTTCAGGACTGTGTTCATGTAAACAATCTGTATCTAAGGCTGAGATGAGAGATCTGCAGAATTGAAGCATGATTAGTTAAGAGGCTGTGTAAGGTGGCATGTGGAGAATAAGTGACAATAAGATGTGAATTGAAGTTTAACTGCTGTAATTATTTCCTAGAAATGGAGAAATGATCCTTCAATGTTTGAACAATGAATGTTGGCTAGTAGAAAATTGTTCTTAAAATCTTGTTATCTTAAAATGGAAAGGAAAAGCTTTTAAATCAAGCAGAGGTTTTCAGCTCAAAACTCAGTGGTATAGTGAGTCACTCTAGCAAAAGAAGCAAAATGTTTTGCCACTTCAGTGTCCAGAAGCTACTTTCTGTAGCTTAGGTCCAGAAGGATGTCTCACTTGTGCTGTGAGCATGATGGTACAGGTGAGGAAATGTCAGATGAAACCAAGTGCTTTTCAAATTTGATGCTGTATAAGACTTTCTCAATCTTGTGACTAAGAAATACTTCTGCAGTATAAAAAGTCATTGAAAACCCCTCTTCCTCTTAAGAGCAGACTAACTGTTTTCTTCCCACTAACAGTTGAAGTAATAGAGGATGACAGAGTACAGATACTGCAGTCACTCACATCTGCAGAAGCAGAGGTAAGTCACAAATTTGTAAATAAATACTATGAGGTGGAATGTCTCTTTGTTTAAACCAATAAAAAGACTAACACTTCTATGACTTTTCTCCCCCTTCTATTGCAGGGTTATCTGTTTAAACAGATTGTGTTAATTATCTATGTCTGTGGAAATGCAGTGTTCCTCATTGCCTTCCTGGCAGCAATCAACCAAGTATGAGACAAGGCATTGAGAACTTTGTGATGGAATACTGTGCAGTTGAAAAACCTGCAAAGAATGCTTTTTAATACAACTGTTCCATCAACACCTCCCTGGAGATAAAACTGAAGAATAATAGCACATGTGCATCATGCTTGGTGTTAGGGAGAACTTGCATTCGAATCTATAGCAGGCTGCTGTAGGGCTGCACAAGCTGTCTTCAGATGGGACTTTTAATGGGATATTTTGCCTGAGTAAGGAATGAAGTCTGTATTTTTTTTAAGTGCAGTCATTAACTTGTTTGAAGCTTATGGATTAAGAGAACTGAGATGTGTAGAAAATGCTGTTTTGATAGTTAGTGTTCTAAACCTTTTGTGACTATTACAGGGAAAACTGGAAAGGCTGATCCAGACTCTATTGGATCTGTTCACTTAACTATGGTTAATGGTATGTGATGTGACTGCTCCCTGCTTGGGATGGCTTTGTGTGTTTAACAAAACCCCAAAAAACAACAAAGCAACAACAAAAACCAACTTGAACTTAGTGGAAAAGCTGTCACAATGCAGGCTGTGTGAGTTAGGTGCTGTTTTCTGTCTTTGCAGTTCATGCAAAAAATATTCTCTGCTCTAAGAGCAGTACACTTACACAAATGGACTCAGGAACTTAAGTGCTTTAGTAAAACCACTATTTGCCTTACTCAGAGTTCTGTCCAACCCCTTTCAGTGCTTTGAAACCATGAAGACAAAGTGTTTTCAATGTAAGTGCATTAAAACCCATTGTCCTTATCCCAAAGCCAAACAGGAAGAACCTATTTGTGTGTATGGGTTTCTGTGTTATGCTGTCTCTGGTTGCTTATGGATTCTGATTTACTCTTCTGTGTGAATAAGATGGTTTTATACCCCTTGTTGCTTAAATGGAAGTGAAAATATTTGCTCAGGAATATTGCAGTTTTGTTTTTACTGTTGACTGAAATGTAGATTAGGAGTTGGTTTGACTTCAGGAAAAGCAGCTCCTGATAATGGTGAGTCTTCTGAGTTTTTCACATTTAGGAGACACCTATCTTTAAGAATACAGGAGGGAATTTTTTGGTCAACAGAAGATTAAATACATGAACAGGGAATGGGAAGAGACTAACTGTTTCATGGTTTGCCATAGTATAGAAGAGACTCTCAATGGCATCTCAGAAATGACCTTTCATATGCCATGTTGTACAGTGCTGGGCATTGATTTTTTTCAGCTCTGAACAATTCACTTTTTTTTTTTTGAGACTGGAAAGTATCTGGTTTTAGCTCTAATACTTCAAAATATTTCTTCAGCCTAGGGCTCCTAAGCCAGCTGAGGATAGAGGTTTTAGGAGTATTGGGTATAACAGTAAATAGTGAGACCTGGCTAACTATAGACATTTACAGCAACATCTCTACTTCATGTCTGCTCTGCAGTGCTTATACATGTGAGTCAGATGGTTCTTTGTAGCTACTAAAGCTGCCTTTGTCTCTTCCTCCATCTTCCCAAATCTGCAGGTAGCTGTGCTGTGTATTGTTTCATTTGCATGTAACAAACACAGGATTTTAAAAACATGAATGTAAATATCTTAATAGATGTTTTTTGGCCCTTAGTAAGGTGAAAACACTATATAATAGAAACTAGAAAAAAATCTTGCCTAGCAACTAAATGGATTTCTGTTCTCTTTGTAGATATTTCATAAATTAAAACAATTTGAAAACTTTGTGGAGAAACTTATTGAAACTGAGTGTTAAAATAGTTTTAAATAGTCACTAATTCACTACTCCTTTATTTTTTTTTCTTTGCTAGTTCACATGCAGGCTGCAGACCGAGCTAAGAAGCTTTGCTTCTTCCTCACACTGAACACTATGTGGTTTTCTGTCAAAAAATCTCAAGATGGGGGGACTTTATATTCAGTGTAGCAATGCTTATGAGTTTACTTGACCTGGGTTACTGTGCCTGCCTCTTTTCCAGCACAGTTTGTAACACTACGTGGCGCTCTTGTTCAAACAACATTTTTGCTTTGGTTGCTTTAGTCTGTCTGTGAGAGCTTGAGACACAAAGGGGGTCCAAACCAGGACGTGTTCCTAAATAAAGTAATAGGAAAAAACCTCAAGCTTTACTAAGAAACTGATTTTAAGCTGGTTCATACAGATGGAGATGAAGTAAACACTAATTCCAGAATGTCTATGCTTAAGCTTTTGTTTGAACAAAAAAGCATGTTTTCTTTTGTCAGAAGTGTAAACTGCTCTGCATTGGTTCATCCTTTTCCAACAACTTCAGGTGAATGGCTGTCATTGAGGAATAACTGCAATGTGCATTTTGATGCAGAATTTAATGTATTGGTGATTCTAGACCTTTAGTTCAGGCTAAAATGCGAGGCTCCAAGTGAAAAGGATCGATGAGAGGGATGATCACCTAGTAATTCTCAGGAATTCTTTTCTTCACATCAGGCTGATCAAATCTTCTCAGAGGGCATGTGTGAAGGGGGAGCTGTTGCATTCATTTACCTGAGGGAGTGGCACCACAGAATAAGCACAAAAGTCTGTCTTGGTCTTCTTTCTTTAAAGTACTCTAGAATAATACGTTGGCAGCAGGATTCCTTCTTCTCTGTTGCTCTTTTACTCTGTCACTTTTTGGTGCATTCTGTTAAGAACCTTTGAGAAGATGTAAAAAGGAGCTGAAGGCAACTCCTGCTGTTCGTAGAACAAACAAGTAAGAGAAGAACCGAAGAAGAATACCCCTGTAAAACCCCCCCAAAAACCCAGGATAGACGAAGTGTAATATGGTAAAATTTATTTGTTCTTATCCACTACTCCATTCTGCTGGTAACCATCTCTGACAAGTCATAGAGTCACAGAAATGTCTGTGAAAGGGATTTCTAGAGGTCATCTAGTCCAACCCCCCTGCTGAGAGCAGGGACATCTGCAACTAGAGAAGGTTCCTCAGACTCCTCAAGCTCTGCCTTAAATGTCTCCAGGGATGGGGCCTCAGCCACCTCCCTGGGTAACCTGTTCCAGTGTCCACCACTCTTGTGGGAAAGAACTTCTTCCTTATTTCTAAGTCCTCAAAGTTGAGATTATTAAGTGTTTCAGCCTGGGAGCCACCAAGTGTTTAGAGGCTGCAAGTCAGCTGATTACTACTATTGTGCCTCAGTATGAGGTAGTAGCTTCAGTTTCCTGCTTGAAACGAGAAACACCAGCAAAAGAAGTTCTAGTGGCATTTTGCTGGTGTGTAACTTGAGTCAGCTATACTGGAATAATAGAACCTGAGCTTTATCTATAATAATGATTTGAGTTCACTAAACAGTGAACTTAACCAGGCTAAGCCCTAGCAAAGTAAAGCTATCAAGCAGATTTGAATATAAGCATGTTGTGCTATGAGATGCTTCCCCCAGTCCCAAGAGCTGTGCTGGAAAAATGTGACTTCCATGTTGGTTTTGGGTTATTTTTTGATGTAATTGTATTTTATGGCTGCTTTAAAGGTCCTTATATTCCCTCTCATGTTGAAAAGAAATTAGCCTGTTCCTTGGTAGGAGCCTCAGACCTTGCTGGAGAGCTGTGCCCAGGAGTGGCTGCACATATTAACAGACCTGTTGAAGATGCAGGACAAGCCAGCAGCAACTCACTATTTCTGATGGGAGGTTTGCATTCATTTTAGCTTCCCCAGCCAATTAAAACATGTCACATGTATACTAAGAAGTGCTTGTTTCTTGTGTGTTGTGGTTTTTGGGGTCTGTTTTATGTTTTGGGGTTATTTGGTTTGTTTTTGGTGTGGGGTTTTTTTGTTGTAAGTATTTTTTTGTGGTTGGTTGGGGTTTGTTTTTTGTTGTTTTTGTGGGGTTTTGTGTGATGGACAGTCTCTGCCTATCTGATAATCTGTTTCCCAAAAAAGCAGGACTGTTGAGGCAAGATAGGATGTGAAGCCATGCTTGGGATGTCAGGCTGTTCATGATGTTATGCACATGATCAGGCTGAGAGGTTGGGGTGGGTAATGTGCATATTGTGTGAGGAAGGGAGCTGGGTCTGAGGATGGCTACATGTTATACACAAAACAGGAGGATGGGTGGACAGTGGAGCTCTAGGAGATGGGTAAATATTTAAATACTACTTACTTCTGAATTATTTTTGCTGTCACTTAAAGGAATGCTTTAAACTTTGGCCAAGGCAGTGTGCTTAGAAACCACTTTTTGTTTGTTCTTGCTCCTATCTCTTGAGTTTAGCTTATTAACCAGTGCTTTTACTAAAAAAAAAACAACCCAAAAACTTTCAATCAAAATCAGGTAGATTGGCACACTTTGAAGTGAAATAATGTCCAATGAAGTTCCAGGGAGACAGGTGTTTATCTGCTCTGTGTATATAGCAACAAAGTTTTCCCATTTGTGGAACAGGTATGCACATGTCTTCATGCTTGGATATACACTGCATTTATGTTCTTAGGTAACTTTCCACTACCTTCAGCAAAATCCAGGTTGTGATTTGTGTGTATGTGGCAGGTAATCAAATGTAAAAGTCCATTGAATTAATGCAATGGGCAAACTCACCCAGATGCATCAAGTAGAGGAGCAAAACAAACATTATGATCCAAAAAAGGTGCATTGAAGAAACTCTTCTTAGCTTTATTCTGCTTTGAGTAGTAAACTTTGCTTCCATGTCATTACAGCTGTTAAATCACCTTTTTCCCCAGCTTTGCCATTCTCATCCTCAGAGCTGAAAAGAAAAAACAAAGCCATTGCATATTAAGACTAATTTTCTATTTCTGATGCTAAATCTCAATATTATTTAAAAAATGAAGAATACACATACCTCCAGTGGTTACTCCAGCAGAATAAGCATTGTTTTAGTGTTATAGAAAGAAATCAGAAGGCATTAGTTTTGGTAATTTTGCAGTAATTATATTAAGAAATAACTTCATTATCACTATTTGAAAATTAGCACAGTTCTTTTCTGTTGTGTTTGTTACCTTCACTAACCTATTGTGGGCAGATGGTATTTTCCTTGACTAGATGTTGACAGATTAAAAGGATGTATGAATAATTAAACTGTTTGTTTAAACTCCTCAGTGGGAGCTGTAACTGTTTGGAAGCCTTTTTCTTTTGTGTTACTGTTCACAGAAAACTGTTCTTGGTGTAGTGAGTCAGAGTGGGAGTTAGTCACACTCCTGATTTAAATCTGACAGAGGAACTTAGTATCTATATAAATATCTGTGTGGCTATTGTCTGCAACTAGGTATAATGTGGGTTAGCTTGAAAGTGACAGTGCAGGGCAGATGATTAAATGTTAAAGTTATTCTTAGAGCAGCAATATAATGCTGCTGTTTGATATGTAGCAGCCTCCTTCCACCATGTAGTTGATCTGAGAATGCAGTGGCAATAATCTGCAGCCCTCTGACCTGGGAGTTTGAAGAGCTGCCCAAAATAGCACATCTCGTTCCTTATCCTACAGATATCTCTGCACTGGGAGTCAGGGGTCAAAGCAGCTGTTTTCTCCATTTATGCATGGCAGCAAAATGTACAACTCATTATTATTCTGACTGCTGAAGTTGTTGCAAATCATAGAATCTTCAGAGTGTAATACTCTGTCACAGGGCTCCTGATGTTAAGCTTAGCTCTTAAAAGATCCTGTTTGCAGACCAAGGAATTCTGAGGGATTAAGTCTTGATTGTTGTTTGAGACAGCAATTAATCTGATACTTCACTTGCAGCCACTAGTCCGTTTTGTCTTGCTCTGTGTTACAAAAACAGATGGCATGAGAGCCTGTTCTACACTGTCAGTAGATGTGGCTGCCCATTTGGCTTCAAGTTTTTCCTTTCCTTATTTGTTCCACTATGTCTGGTCTTTGTTCCTCACAAGGACTCTTAATTTCCTAGATGGGTATTGAATCTTCTAAACATTTGCACACAGATTCATTTGACTGGAATGTAAAGAAAATAAGCTCTAATAATGCAAAACCCTGATGTATTGATTATAGTGCTGTCATCCTTTCTGTATGGTGTTTCTGAGAGCACATACTTTGAGATATTTGTCCCTTCACCAAGCTTATGGAGAAAGGAAAATTGCACCTGTGTGGTAAGAGGTATGTTCTGGCAGTTCAGGGGCAAGATGAATGCTTCTAATTTAATCTGATAATTCTTTGTATAGATTAGCACATAGAACTTTTCCTTTATGTCCTAGTTGTCCTTGGCCATCACAAGCTTTTTTAGTACCTGGCTCTGAAAGTTCATTTCTTCCCAAAGCAAGACTGTTACATAAGGGGTGGCTGCTATTGTCTGTCCTGTGCTTTGCTTCTTATTCTTTCAGAGTCTTCTGTGCCTGTTTCGTGTTCAAATTCTGCAATTGTCTCCCAAAGCTTTCACTTCAGAGAGGATTTTTTTTTCCTGTTGTATCATTTGCTGGTTTACTTATGAATGATCAGGTACCAAAAATAATTGTCCCCTCATTTCACTGGTGATGTTTAGGGTGAACCTGCTAGGCTGAGCATCAGTGGCTGCTTTGAAAACAGTTTATTTCCCTAAGAAACAGCTCTCTGTAATACATTATTATAGATCTAAGAGGCTTTCCTGGTTTTGTTTTCTTTTGAAAAGTCACAGTAGGATTACAGGACTGCTTGGGAAAAACTGAGTCACTTCCTTTGTTTTTCCACTGATCAAAATGTCCTGGGGAGTGGCAATAAATAGGTGGAGAGAGAGCAATATGGCTTAATTCCAAAATCTACTGGGCACTTAAGACACTCACTTGGAGGCAGTACTGACTGTTGGGGTTTACTTTTGAGGCAGTTGCCAAACTGTTTTTATTTTAATTGGGACCACTTTTTTTTTTTTTCTACCTGGCTATTCTTCTCCCTGGAATACTTTAAAGTAAATGGGTAAGACCAAATACCAACGATAACAAAACATTCTTAAATGTTTTTGCTAGATTTACAGTTATCCCCCTTCCCTGAAACTCAGTGGTTGGGTTTTTTTCACTACTGTCAAAAGACAGAACTCGGATTATTCAGGGTGTCTGAGAGGGAGGAGTTTCAGTTCTTTAGGAGACAAAAATCAGCAAAGATGGTTACAGATAGAAGTGCTCAGCTACCACCCTGTGGCCTGTTATGGCCCAAGTGAATAGTACTGCCAGTTCATACTTAGGTCTTGGAAACCTCTTTCCCAGGGCCTGTTCAGGAGCCCCCATGCAGGCTGTAGGATGAATTGTTTCAGTAACAACCAGCTGGTGGGTCAGTAGGTGTGTTGCTTCTGTTATATGCCTGTATGTATGTGATGGGGCACTTAAGGGCCTACCCCGAAAATGCAATGGGGGATAGCAGTTTCTGGATTAGATTATCTTGCCTGTACCAGTTACTTCAGCTTTCACTTGCTGGCATAAATGTTGCTGGGAGCACCCTCTGGTCCTGGAGGACACAGGGATGTGCACAGATGGCAGGATGGTGCTTGAGAGAAGCAAAGGTCCTTGCAAGTGTCAGAAAAGCTCATCACTCTGAGGGTGGTGAGACACTGGAACAGGTTGCCCAAGGAAGTTGTGGATGCTCCATCACTGGGTGTGTTCACGACCAGGTTGGATAAGGCTTTAAGCAACCTGGTCTAGTGGGAGTTTCCCATGGCAGGGTCAGTGGAACTTAATGATCTTTAAGGTCCCTGCCAGCCCATTCTATGGTAAGTGCAGTAGCCTCACTCATTGGAAAGGTTGGGCAGCACTGCTGGGATGTTTTTGGCTGTTGTGCGTTAACTGCATGAGGCTGATGCCCCTATAAACTAAGAGCATTACTTACTGAACAGCTCTTCCCAGTCAGCTCATAATGATGGAAAAGAGAGTTGAAACTCCTTATGTGATCCAAAGACTACCCTCTCTCCTGGCTTTACCTGTATGGTAAAGAAAAGCTGGGATGCCAGTGTAGCTTAAGGCAGGGTCCACACTTTTGCTGACAAATTGCAAAATTATTTGGAATACAGTCTGGAGAAGGAGCAGGGAGCAAATGTGGGATCAGGGACCCCTGATCTTCCTGTAATTTAAGCACAGTGTTCTTTTCTTGAAATGGAATGTGATTACTGTCTGAAATCTGCTGCTCTGTAAATATACTTAAATGCATTTTATCTGTTTGCATTGAAGTGCAACAATTGTAAGAGCTTTCTATGTTTCTGGAAGATCTTCTTATTGTTCTTTCAACCTTTTATAATAAAACTTTAAGAAATAGAACAGTAATAAAATATAAAAAGTGTTATTAACAGTATGGACTATATGGAATAACCACATGTAGCACTGAGAACTGTTTCATTGTCTTTTGGGGGCAATAGATAAAAATATAGTTAGATAAACATATCAAGAGTTAAATAAAGATATCTAACTCTGCTTAACAAAAAAGAGCCAACATTTGCATAAATATTGTCAAGGCAGGGTTGGAATTGTGGGTTCCATAAAAATGCAAAAATCAAGCTGGTTATTAACAGTCTCTCTGGTTTAAGGAGCATTCGTAGTTATCTAGGAAGTAGTTAAGAGTGCAGGTAAGTACAAAAACATTCAAGTGAGGAGACAGTTTTATGAAGCAATGCTGTTAGTTACCTGCTAGAAATGAAAACTAATTCTGCCAATTGAGGTAACATTAAAGGTATTTGTAATTATCACTTGAAAGAGAAACACTTGCAATGTTTTAAAGTTATAGAAATGGCTTTCCTGATGCTATATTTTAAATTTTGATATGGTAACTAATGCATTGCTAGAGATGAAATAATTCAACAGTACCAAAATGCAGATTGGCATTTGTCAACAAACAAGAGCAGATCAATTATTAGTGACTGTGCATTAGTCCATGAAACAATCCAAGCAGGGCCACTTGTTAACTGTAGCGAACCAGCTGTTAGCAGCTAGGAGCAGTGTCAGTTTGCTACATGAGCAAACAGCAGTGACATGATTTTCCTTTTCTGTTACCTGTTAGTGAGGGATCTTCAGTGCCATCTCCAGATACCTGGCTGTGCAGAGGAGCTCGGCGTGTGGGTGAGCTTAAGCGTTCCTCTTGATCTTGCAGGGAGATGGAGTTTTTGTGGGGTACCTTGTTGAGGCTCGTGCTCGGGCTGTGTACAAGGTTCATCTGTGGGACTTCTGTGTTTTTCCTGCTTGGTGGCTGATAAACCTGGCTATAGTGGCCTATGGGATGATATGCTGGTTTCTCAGATTTGCTGTCATCATCATCATCATCAATGACAACTAATTCTGCCCGGATAACCCCGTCATATCGTGACAACTTTTGGTCTGCGTCGTCGTCAACACGCTGATAGCCCATGAAAATCATTGTAACTGGTTCAGAATCATCTACATAACATGGTACAGCTTGGACAATGCTGTACTGAGCATCTTCCTCGTCTTTAGGTGCAGGAGATGTTTTATTGAAATGGCAGGGGCTTAGAAAACTTGTCTCATTCTGTCTTTCTCGTGTATTCTGATAAGGTTTTAATTCCTCATGTGCAGCTTTTCTTTCTTTTCTTTCTTCATTATTATTTTCTTTCTTCATCACACTGTTCTCAGGATTAGTGTGCACTTTCTTCTCTGAATGGGAAAGTACTGGAGAGGGAGACTTTGCCTGTATTACCTTTGGAAGGTCAAGCCCATTCTCTTTATGTGGCTGCATAAAGGGCTCTGTTTTGGAGGCAAACTCTGTCTGATGATTGCTAAATCCATTCATTTCTCTTCTGTGAGTGTCTTCCGGGTTTGGTCCAGGCACTAATTTGTCTTTGTGAGGAGTAACTGACCTGCAAAATTTGTTTGCAAACACAGGCTCGTGGTACTCTGTAGGAGACTGGGAATTTTTTTCAGTTGCCTGCCGTAGCAGGTCTTCCACCTCAACTGGAGCAAGTTCATCCATCTCGTTTTGTGTTGTGCTGCCATTTGAGGACACTGCATAGACTGACTTCCTGCCATCATCATAGACTTTAATTCCTGTCTCTTTAAACTCCTTGGAGGGAAGAGGTATTGTTGATAACACTGTGTTTTCTCCTGTCTTCATGTCTTTTTCAACTTTAATTTCCATGGCAAACAGTGCTGTTGAAAGAAACAAGGGCTTAAACTGGCAATGCAGCAGCTGCAAGAAATATAGAAGAGTTCTGACAGTGATAGAGAATGACTCAGTTAATTATGTGAAATTATCAAATAAATAAAAAATCTATTGGATTCTCATTTTGAATGCCCTCTTCCGTCCTTTCAAAAATTATAGGCTTTGTTTTGATCTAATTCTGTGAGGAATAAGCTCTTGAGGAACCAGTTTTCATTGTGTGATTGGCTGAGTGTCAGATTTGACCTTGTGTTGGGCAATAGCAGTTGAAAGAGCTCAATGTGCTACAAAACTACTGTCTTGGGCACTTAGAAGGGTTATGAGGCTTTTTAGCCTGTAGTAGCTGGGAAATAGCAGCCTACTGCTGTCTGCCCAGGAGTTGTAAGTGCAGACAGAAAATGTGAAATGTATGATATGAAGGAAGGAACTACGTAGTTATGCCAGGTAGAGGAACCAAGTGCTGGAAAGAAGGCAGTTTTGAAATCCCATTATTTCAATGGCTCATACATTACACAAGTGTCCCACCTCTTGGTTTTGAGGACTTCACTGATAACATAGCTTAAATGAGGACAACATTGTCCTGTATCTGTAATGTTTATCATTCCCTTAAAGCGTGTTAGATTCAACTTGCAGGTCTTTGCCCATATTGGTGCTCACTGGAGTTATTAATAAGCAGTACCTTTTCTTTTTTCTTCATCACTGGTGGCAGCATGTGCTGTATTTCTTAGTGCAGAAGGCCTGAAATGCTTGGGAAGGTCAGGTATGTTGGCATATATGTAATCTGCTGCCTCTGAATGAAGAAGATGAACAAAGCATTTAGTATGCTTTCACTGACTTCTACAAGGGCCTTTAAAAAAAAATTAATTTGGCAAAACATACCTTTTTCAACTCCTGCTTTTTCAGTCTTCACAGACTAGGAAAGAACCATTAACAATACATGAAATTAGTCAGTTTTAATATAACTAGACAGTGTTTTGCTTTTACCTGATAGCTTTAACTTTTTGTGTGCACAACTTCATAATGAGAAGTTACTAAAAGTGAAACCTGCTCAGTTGGAGCAATGATAAGGGAGAAAGCAAAATTTTTCTAGTCTTCATTTCCACTATAATTCCAAGTCTCACAGGTAAGACCAGGGCATGGCAAAGTGTTAATCAGTGACACAGCCTTCCACTGTGACCTAAGCTAGTTGGCTTCAGAGACTTTCCATGGCTCTGCTTTGGCTTTCCAGCTGTGCTTATCTCCCCGCCTGTCTTTAGACTGTGTGTGTTTAATAATTTAGTTCCATCACTGTACTTTTCTGAGACAATTTAAGATGTTCAAATACCAAAATGACCTTTTCCAAAGACTAATGACTGATAATATTGAGTCATGTTTTGCTGTGACCTCTCTCAAGCACTTAGGGTTAGCTAAGCACTGCAGGTTAGCTGGGCTCTTCACCTGAAGGAGTAAGAGTATGTCAGCCTCTCTACCTGTTACATTTCTCTCTGGCTGAGATGCCAAGTTGGTGTTTGGTGTCAGCTGCTGTGCTCTGTTTTATGAGATGGGCTTTAGATAACTAATGATAAGAACTGCTCCCCCAACCCATAAGCAAATGGAGACATCTCTGCACTTGGACAGTGTAAGATCTTGACACCTCTTGTATTTGAATGATGGCCACTTGGTAAGAAAGTTCATGACCACTCACAGGATGCAGATAGCTCCCCTTTCCCTAGTTATGCTGATGAACAAGTAATAAATTCTACTTCTGGAATAATTTGGCACTAACCTTTATTATGTCTTCAGTTGTTTTCTCCACAGACTTAAGTTTCTTTAAAATTTCTTCTTCCTTAGCTGAGACTTCCATTTCCTCTCTTTCCAGAGCCTCAATTTCCTTCTCCAGTCTGCAATTACAATCCCCTTTGTTTTAATACCAGATGGAGAACAACATTGCAGATTTAATACATTGTGAACATGGGCATTAGTGGGGCTGGTGCCACTTATCCTGACAAATGTATTCATAACTGAGATGTAAAGACAGTGCTGTATGGTTTTGCATGTGTGAACATGGATTCTGTGATTTCAAAATTATCTGCTTTGGTGAAACAGATCTCACAGTGCTTGACTGATGGCCTGAAGCTTGATTCTTCAAGGGATTAAAAATGCAAAATACTGCTGATGTGGAGCAGGCGTTGTACCCTTCCCTTTAGACTAGGCCAGAGCTTGTGTAGCTACAGAATTAAAAATACTAGTAATACTTAGTTCTCTGAGAAAAGTGCTGATGTCTTGTTTCTGGAAAGCATTCTTTTTCAGCAGACAGCAGCCATTTAAGACATGCTGGTTCAATGCACCTAAGGCAAGCAGCTGGGAAGGTTAATGTTTGCAGTGTTTGCTCAACTAACACCCTTACCGATGGATTTGCCAGTGAAAACTGGCTAGTTCACAAAGGTGTGATACATGTTGCACCAGGTGCTAATAGCAATTGCTTCTGCAGAAGACTGCAATTAGGCAGGATTTCCAACACAAAAAACCCCCAACAATTTTAAGGTTCTGTTTATTGGAGGCAAAGCCTTGATTGTACCCAGGTCTAATCAGTGATATCTCTGCTTTACAAAGAGTGCAAGCCTATCTTTTATTACCAAGTATACTAACTTTGGGTATTCTCCAAGACAGCAGGATATTCAGCAATTGACATGTCTATCAGATATTTATCATCACAAAACAGAAGTGTATTGCCAGTTAAGACTTGGCTGATGGGCTATTTTACTTAAAACCACTCTCTTTTTGTATGAAAGGGAGATTGCAACTCAGCAGTTAAAATTCTGGGCTATTGACTTCTGCTCTAGGGTGGTATGTTATTTAAAAGCTCACAAACTTAATGAACTGAAGAATAATCAACGTTTACTATGGATTTATTTCAGTTTGGATTCTAAAAGCTCCTAGAGATGTGGGTGGAAGAAGATGAAAAAACCTGGAAAGGTATTAAAAGAAAAAAATGAGGTGGGGAAGAGAGACAACACAACCCCAAATGAATCAAAGATGATAAACCTCATATAGTTATCTGGGAGATCAAGAAAAGCATTATTTAAGTTTATATATGCTCACACCCAGAGCAACACCCACTTCTTATGGTAATTAAGAGGACTGACTCAGTGCTCAGGGGGGGTTAGGGAAAAATTCTCATACCCATGCAATGGGAATAGCATTTAGACCTTAAGTCTCTCTATTGCACTCTTACTTGTATACAGAATTAGATTGATATAGTTCATTTTTAAAGGATGTTGTGAGTGTGCATGATGGAATTGGTTGAAAGGAAACTTTTAAAAAAATGCAATCTATGTAGTTCAAAGAAATAAAAGTCCTTTTGATTTCGTGCAGTTGAAAAGTCAGGCTAGGATCTTTCTGGTGTGTTTTAAATCTTTAGAAACTTTTAAATCAATGACATTTTTATGAAGTTGCATCACAGTTTGTTTTTCTCTTGAAAGGATCTAGCTGAGTTTGGCACAACTGCCACCCCAGAAGATAAATCAACAGCCTAAGAATGAAATGCAGATAGGAGGATGCTAGCCTGGAGAATACTGGAGTGAGAGGAAAAGGCAGTTGAGCATGTTGTCATGTGTTTTGAGGTGAGGCAAATACTTTAGCAGCCCTGGAGCCCATCTAGCCTTAGCCTGCCTTCACATGTCACATTACAAACCTTTGAATAGACCTTAGTAAATACAATGCTGTTTGTGCATTTCTAAGTATGTTGTGTAGCAACTAATTCAATCAAGAATGAGTGCTATTAGATGAAGATTAAATGAGAAAATAGGATTCTGAATTCTTCATTCAACTTTTAGGCTGACCAAGGACATGCTCCCTTGGCTCACTGTAACTTTGAACATGTAAAGAGGGTGAATAGGACATAATTTAAATGCTATTTTTTGTCTGTAACCAGAGCGTTCAGCTATTTGGTTGCAGGGTGGTTTAGGCCACTTGCTATTCACTGTTTTGTTGTTGATAGAAAGAAAGAAACTCTTTTGATAAAAGTTGCTCAAATCCCCACTGATTAGCAGCCATACATTAGCTCAGCTCTGTTCAACATCCAAGTAATGAATGTTTTGGAACAGAGGTCCCATTTAGGAGAGTGGTGGAAAGGCCCTTTGCCACTGCTGTAAATTATCTGCCTGCAATTGGGACTGTCCTCTCAGCAGAAAGAAACAAAGACTGGTCTAAGCATATTCAAAAAGTCTTTGCAGTGACTCGGATGTTTCTTAATTGAAGATCCAACCCATGCAGAACAATCATCAGAGTAAATCTAAATCAAATCAAGTTTAGTAATCAGATGCCTAGAAGAAAGAATTCTACTCAGTTTGAAGTATTTATTTACAATAAATCAGTAACGAAAAATATTTTGATCAGGGTCTCACAAACCCGTACATAGTCTTGCAAACTTTAGTGATGATGAATTAAGTCCTCTTAATTCAAAATGGCTTAGGAGTGTAATTAGGAGCAGTTCTGTACTGAGTCTCATTTCTAGGATGCATTAGACCTGTGAAGCTCTTACTGTAAAAGTGAAGACAGTGTGTTATATTTTCTTTGTCAGTCTTTTCATTTTATGCTGATGTAATTTGTCTGATTCATTTTGCTGCAAATAAATCTAAACTATTTAAGATTTATATCAGGATGTAGGAATCATTTTAAGGAGGAAGCAGTTTGGTGGAGCTTCCCAGGAGGAGGCCACAGGCAGGAAAAGTCAGTTAGTAACACTGGTAATAATAACAAATAAATATCTGTGGAAATACTTAGTTCACCATGGGAAAAAATAAAATCAATTGCCATAAAAGAATAGAATATATAAAAAGAAAAGAACCCTCATCAACAGGTTTTATTAAGGAAGTGTAGTTGAAGAACCTTATATTCCTTCTATTCTTGAACCTAGAACCATGTCCATAGTACATAAAGCAGTCATATGTGAGGGTGTTAGCCCTATGTGGTTGAGAGGCACTCTGTAAGATGTTTAGTTTGAAATTCCTAGTATGGAAGTTTACATTGTGCATTCTCTGTTTCTAGATGTCTAGAAAAAAATATAACAAAGATTGCTATACTCTGTGAATGACAGGGTAGGTTTAGCTCTTAATGACATTTTAATTTTTTACAAAATAAGGTAGGAATTTTAAGAAGGGACCATTTTAACCTAGACAAAGTGGGGGTACTACCCTACCTGAAAATGTCTTGTTCCAGCTCATAAGTCCTTTGTTGGTCCTCCTGATTCTGCTTCTGCATTTCTTCTTGCTCTTTTGGAGTGAGAGCACTAAGGCCATCCAAGAGCCATTTTTCTCGTAAGGCTTTTTTCTGATGGGGGGGGAAAAACATGGACAAGTAAATGTACTTTAAAAGTTGGGTAATTTTCTGTAAATAAGGTTGTATAGGGGGGAGAGATCTCTGGAGTTAGTGGTACAATCCTCTCTCTGGAGTTTACATGAAATGTGGGTAATTATGGTAGTGAACTTGCACTTCATCTGCTGAATATGTGTGGGATAAGAGTGGGACTGAAAAGAAGGAGCATGGGTTGCTGATGTCTGGTTAGTTTTCCAGCAGACCTGTTATGGATTTAGAAATGCTGTTGTAGGTGTAATCTAGGGCTTATGTATTTATGTCCTGATCTGTTTATTGCCTGTGAAGATCTTTCTCCACTTCAGAGGCTTATAAATGGGTGTATTGCATTTGCACGTGCGAGTGGATCTCTTGGCTGTGGTGAAAAATGCAACTGTATGTGCTGAGTGCTTCCTACAACTACTTTACAACATGAATGGTGGCAGCTGAAAGTCATCAGAGCTCTCTAAAATATTACTGGTATAGAAAAAACAGTTATGGAGGTAAGCTTGTATTTGCAGGCTAGAGGTTACTATGTGAACTTTCTTGCTCTCTTTTTACTCCCTTCAATGTAACTCAGGAATATAAATCCAGTTGCTGTCTAGAGGAAGAAGTGGGAGTTAAAGCTTCTTTCAACAGGGGAAGGAAAAAAAAAGGCAAACAGGGTTTTTGATTAACTGTGAATTTTTCATTTGTAATTTAGATTCCTTAAGCTGATTTCCATGGGGGGTTTTTTTGGTGTTTTTTAGTTGTTCATTGGGGTTTGTTTTTTTTATCCTTGTATAGTTATCTTAATTGAGGGACGTGGTTGAAGATTAAATTGGATTTTTACTACTGTTGTTTTGAGGCAGAGCTGTGCCCAGCACTGCTGAGTCACTGCATTATCCTCAGAGGTGCTTGCAGTGGCTGTTGGAATCCCTGCCTGCATCCTCTGTGTTATTCAAACTGTTGCTTCCTACACTTCTCTGTTTACTGTACACTTTACATGAGATTATTACTGAGGCCCAACTCAGGCAGAAGGACCTGATCACAGTTAAATGCAGTGCAATTTCAGCTTGCTTAGAGGGATGTGCATAATGTGATAGAAACAGTGACTCAAACAGGCTTGCTGGAAATTGTGGCACTCCATGGTACTCTTTATTTTACTTTTTTTGTCCCCTGGAATGTAAGAGCAATGTTTACAGTTATATTAGCCCTGCTGTACAGTATTCTTTCTCTCAACACTGGATTCTAGGAAATCTGTGGGAAACAAGGGCTATATAGGACTGATGTCCTGAGACTTGACTCTGGCTGTAAGATCACTTGGCAGCACTTCATGGCAGTTGTGTTTTTAGGCTTAAATGAAATAAATGCAGATTGGAATAGGTTTTACCTGATCTAGTAGATGCATGTAGTTTCATGTTGGCACAACACTTATTGACCACAAAATACAAGTTGAGGGGACACAGTTATTAACTATTCATCAAGCTGTTTAGATTTTAATGATAAATAAGGCTCCTAGATGAGTGAAGTTTTATCCTGGATGGAACAGAATTAGTCTAGCATTGCTATCTCAAAAATAAAATCTACAGTTTC
The DNA here is from genome assembly GCA_024611195.1 of Ceyx melanurus. Classification (NCBI taxonomy): domain Eukaryota; kingdom Metazoa; phylum Chordata; class Aves; order Coraciiformes; family Alcedinidae; genus Ceyx; species Ceyx melanurus. Next base: position 90,247 of record JANHGL010022872.1, on the reverse strand, counting down.
TTGTGAGAATTACAGTAGGTCTGGTGCTGTAGACATCAGAAACTGATAACACTATTGAAATCAATAAAAGCTTTCTGTATTTATAGGGTTAGGCCCAAAAAACAAACTCCCCAAATACAGGCATAACACAATAGTGTTATTTTTACCTTTTCCTAAAGTAGTTTGTTGCTGCTTCCAACTAAATGCCATATAATAGTTTTGATGTAATTGGCCACTTCTGAGAGAATGCCCCATTATGTAGTTGGAAACAGGTTTTGAACAACAGTTTTAAGGCCACTCCACTGAGGCATTGGCAGAAGCCAGTGCAGGAGCAGCCTGAAGCTTTTCAAGGACAACTTTTGAGACTCTCAGGTTCTTTTCTGCTACAAAACATCTCTAGCTTAGTACTAAGTTATCCATGTCTTATATAGATACAAGCACTTGAATTTTGTATTGGGCTCAGTATGTTAAGGAAGAGAGATACTGTATGTTGTGGTCTGATGAGAACTTGGGATGGGCCAGAGTACTGGAAAGAAATCACTTTCTCTGGTAGTTTAAGGTTACATCAGGAGTACTGTGACAATATTCTGCAAATTCTGTGAGCAATGTGCCAAGTGTGCTCCAGGTACAACTCTTCTATAACCCTTACCAAGGCTGGACTAACACTGAAAGGTGAATCCTTTGCTAGAAGGTACAGGTGGTTTGAGTTTGTGAGCCTTGTTCTCCCAGTGCAACTATCTGGTCCTTTCCCTTCTTGCTTCAGTAAGAAGGGTTCCAGGTAGGAGGAGAATTAGGGGCTGGTGTGTCTGGAATTACTTGAGGATTAAATTTCCCTTGTACTTTCACTAGCAGCCATCATTGCTCTCTGCAGTTTCATGGAGCTCTAACCCATACAGGTGTTCTTATTTGCTTACATGTCAACTAGTACACAACTAGTAGGAGTGTAAATGAGTGAAATCACCCTAACTAGCCAGGAAAAGGAGCCCTTAAATTGCTGAAGTGCCTTCAGAATTTCTTCAGAAATCTAAATCTGATTTAAAGTGATTTCTGCACTGGATTCTTGTATTTAACTCTATTGAAATACTTGATTTAGAACCATGAATGTTCATTAAGGACAAAGCTTCTGGGCCTTCAAGCAGAGGATTTTTGTACAGTAATGTTGCATCTGATATTAGGTGCCTTAGTAATCAGTTGGAAAAAGTAGTGTCCATTTTAGGTGCTTCAAATAGATAATGGTATTTATAAACTACATATAAAGTATATACTTTGTTCTTATTTTCACAGTGAATCATTTCATCTACAGATCCTGTATTTGTTTGAAATGTGATTAATTTTAATTTTAAAACTTTATCAGTATGATTTTTTTCCTAGAACATGCAAACATCACATCCTCTGTCCTCATCCAAAGCAAGAGGTATTTCAGGAGGATTTTTTAGCTTCTGTAAAATTCCATAAAATATCTTCAAAATAAGTGCAAGGTGGGGTTTTGTGTTTTTAACTCTATTGTACCTGTTAATGTTAGCTGAAAGCATGTACTGAACCTGTAAGGAACCTGCCTGTGACACAGCAGTAGTAAGGATTATCTGGCTGTTTAGGATAGATCACTTTATCCTTCTTTAAAGGAAGGTCAAAAGAGTCATTCTGAACTTATAGGTACAGAAACTTGAAACATAAATTGCATTAGTCCATGTAACCATGTAGTAAGATGAAGGTAGTCATGTGTTTGCTCATTAGTTACAGGACTTAAATATATTCCCCTCTTCTTTTCGCAAGATGTTACATAACTGGTCAAGCCTGTCCTTATGGGAAGGTCATTACCTTCCAAGAAAACCTAAGCATGGGTAACTTTTGCATTGGTTTGCCTTGCCCAGTGAACTAGTTTATCATATATCATTTGGTTTAATTTTTATTTTTTTATTTTTTTTTGGCCTGACACAAAAAGAATGTGGATGAAATCCAGGATCAGGTTTCTGTTTTGAATAGGAGTCTCTCTTAAATATGCTTCTCCCACTTTTTCTCAAGGAGCCATGCCATGGTCCTGGTATTGGACTCAACATATCTTTCTTGAAACTGTTTATCCATGCACATAATTAAACAGGTATGTAAGCTACCAGGTCTTGAAGCATAGATTTTCTCATCTTCCTGAATGACATCTACTGCCAAATTTTAATGTATAAAGAATGGTAGTACTGAGTAGAAATCACTGTAATTTCAAGTCTTTATAGAGATGGATCTCTTAATTTTTTAGTAATTTGGACTTTGTAATCCTGAGTTTACCAGGACACATTTCAGTACAATATTTGCAGCATTTATATATGTATTTTAAAAAAAACCCCAAAAACTGTATTTTACTTGAGTCATTAAGCAAGCTGATAAATGGAAAGAGGCAAAAATATTCTTCCCCCCCTCCCAGTAAAAAAAAGTGCAATTTGATCTTATGATTGTGCTGCACCCTGTACCAAGTGAGATTGCTGTAGTGGAATTAAGGAGGGAACACACCCAGTCTGAAATGTGAGGCTTAATTTTCAGCTGTGAGTTATTCCTGGTTATGATCTCATTTTATGCTATGAAAGTGATCAAATAACATCAGCTCCTGAGTGTAATGTTTATCAAAGGGTGATGCTTATGAAAGTCAAAAGGAGTGCTGGCAAGACTCCAAAAAGCTGTGAGAATTTGACATTAAAAGCACGAGTTAAATGCGTCAAGATTTGCATTCCAACATCCAAAAACTTTATTCAAGCTGAATGACTTGAGGCTCTCTTTAGTTCCAACACTTTACTTACCTTTAAATGCTGGTGTTTCATTTTTTCCTCTTCTACTTTTAGACGTTTCTTTGTAATTTCTTCTTGCAGTTTTCTTTTGTCCTACAAATTAAGAGGACAATAAAACTTTGTTTAGAGAAATTTTGTTCCTAAAAGGTTGAGTGCTGTTCAGCAGGGTGAAATCAATCCATGCAAGTGAAGTCTTATTTTAAAGCTCATGTGCTGCTCGGTCAGTGCATAATTCTTAACAGCAGCTTATGTGTCCTGTGCAGGTATGGTTTCCATTACTCTCTCTGAAGAATGTTGAAATGTGTTAATGACCACACAGCAGGGATGATCCAAATTAAAAATAGTTTACTGCTGGAATGGCTAGGGGAAGAAAACAGGAAGAACTAACATTTGAGCATGACTCTACATGCAAAATGAGGTTAGAAATGGGTCCTAACCAGAATTCCTAAGGCAGCTCACACAATTAGAAGAGTCTGTGTGTTCTGTGCTGTGCAGCTGTGCATTTCGCACATTTTGTTGTTACCTCCCAATAAAAAAAACATATTTGTGCAAAGGCTGTTTTAATGGTTGCTGAACTTTAGAAGGAAAAACCTATAGCAGTACTGATCTGTCATAGAGCCACCTTCATCCTTTTTGCTAAGGAGTACAGAAAAAAAGGAAATGAGTGAACAGGTTCCAAATGCTGGCAGAACCTGTCTTTGGATAGATGCTGTCACATGGAGTGTCCATGTGGCTCCTCTGTGTGAGGCCAAACACTGATTTAGTGCTTTTTGTCATCAGCAGCCAGTGGGAACAAAGTTATGCCAACAGAAATGAACTTTTACAAGTTGTATTAATAGGCTATTCTCTTGGTTAGCCTTAATGCTATAAAATCCTGTTATTGGACATGGCAAGCTTGGCATTTGTTTCCTGGTATGTTTTAGGGAACTAATCTGTTGTTCCATGCAGAAGTTTGCTGACTGGAGTAAAGTTCTTCACAAACATAAGAGATTTGCCCTTTCAGCCCTCCTGAGGAGCAGCTGCATGGACAGAGTGTAGAAAGTCAGAAAGCAAGTGCTGAGCAGAAGGTTTGGGAGTTGTTCTGCACTGTTCCTCTAGGGTCTGGGATTTGGAAATAGAAAAAGCCATAGTGTGCCTGGCTGAATCACTTCAGGGTTACTGGAAATGAGAAATTACCACAGGCTGCAAAGACATTGTTGAAGGATAGGAAGTAGGAGAAATCACCTAACCTTGCAGAGATCAAGGTCAGGACCAAGCCCAGCTGATGGTAGGCTGGGGTTTAGTAGGTGAACAAGCTTGTGTTTACTGATTGTTACAGTTCTTAAGAAAACCACCTTTTCTCTGTTAAAATTCTGTGTAAGATTCCTGGCCAGAGAATGAACTTTTGCTTAGTATATTTTCTAGTAGTATAAACAAAGTGGTATTAAATAACCTTTTTGTACAAGTAGAGATGTGTATTAAGGGGTTGAGTAGTCTGAAATGAGTAAATGTTGTGTAAAGGCACAAATAACTGCATTTTACACTGTGTAATGAGGAACTGATTCGGCAATGAAACTGTTGTCCATTTCTTTTGTTGAAGGTCTACATTTCTTCTGCATTTAACATTTTTTCTCTTAAAGTTTTATACTTATATCCTTTGGTGTTCTAACATGTTTTAATTGCACTCGCTGGTAATAAACATCCATTATACAATTATAGACTCTCTTTTATACATCTATTTGAAGGAAGCTGAAGGTCTGATGCCAGAAGCTAAATTCAAAGATATATGAGGAACCTTTTTGAACCTTGTAGTGCCAGAATAACTTTTAAAACCTGTTAGGACACTTCCTACAATGTATTTTGTTTTGCTTTATCTGCAAATCATGTCTTGTGTTACAGAGCTTTGATTAAACATCTAATGGAGTAAGTTTTTATTCCTATGTAGCTAAGGTAACCAGGTTGCTGGCAGAAATCCTCTAATCCTCTCTTACTATGCTCTAATTGAGGTGCCATGTCCTGCCAAAGCCAATGGAGCAGCTACTGTTTTAGGTGATATATTTTTGTTTTCATAGAATTTTCCAGAGGTAATGTTTAGTTATTGAGGGAATTTGTCTGGATGCTTTAGTCTGACATGAGACTGTAGAAATATAATAATGCAAATCTTAATTCACAATTCAAATATTTAATTTTGGTTCTCCTACAGAATGGAGGATTTTGAGATTTGATTCAGCCTAAGGTTTCTCTTTGAGTGTTTTTGCCTCAATGTTTGTCACAGCAAATGCTAAAGCTTTTGGATTATGAGATACAAGAGTCTCTAACAAAGTGGGTGCATTTCATTTTTTTTAAGCTATGTTCCATATACACTAGCAGTGGGTGGAAGCTGCATAACAGAGAAAAACAGTTCCTTTCCAGAGCTGTGGGAGCATTGAGATCTTAAAATAGTACTAATAATAGGGTTTTCCTTTTTGCTTTGTTACATAGAGGAGATATAAAAAAATTGAAATGCCCTAGTGGCTCTGAGAAAATCAGATGCTGTAAAGGAGCCAGGCATGTCAAACCAGAAAGCAATCAGGCTTTAGTGCAAGGATGGTTGTTTACTGCTCTAAGTGCACCTTGCTATGCTCTATTAGATCCCTTCCAACATCCATCTTGTAGGTAGCATTTGAAATTCCCAGGCATGTTGCTTGGGATAAACCTCCCCAGAGCCACTGAGTAACTTGCAGTTCTCATTGTAACACATTGTTTTCTTAGACAACTCACACTGCAGATTCTTAACCTGGTGATAAATTCACTCTAATTAAGGCCCCTTTATTTCTGCAGTGATTTATAACAAATGTACTGTTGAAATTAAATGCTATCAACTGATCAAAGCAGAGAACATATAGTTCCTTTATGCAGCAAGTGTAATAAATGAAGTTGTGGCCAGAACCCAACTTATTTCCTATTTCTTGTGATGCAAGATACTGGAAGCTGTCCCAGTTTCTCCAGTGCTCACCTAGAGGCAAAGCAGCAGCCAGAGGATGCTAACCCTCCTAGGAGGGCTCATCAGGCAAGTGTGCTGCCCCAGTTTTGCTAGACACCAGCAAGTAAAACCCCCTGCAAGGCCTGCACCTCTCTGAGTGCCAAAACATTTCTTATCTCTGGAGCACATACGCTGGAGGCAAAGTTCAGGTTATGAGTTTGGTTCAAACACAATCACAGTTAAACAAATATACTCTGAACCATCTCAGTTGGACTAGGTGATCTTTTGAGGTCTGTTCCACCCCTTAACATTCTGTGATTCTGTAGAACCTTCAAATTACCTTAATGAGGGCTTGACTTTAGGTATCAGGTAACTAGGAGAAATGGGTCTGTTGGCTTTTATCAAGTGTCATAATTAAAACCCAGCTCCTGTAGATTTCCAGTCATGGCTTCTCACATTTATTTTGGTTACAATAAGGTATTTTTTAACTTTGTCCACTGTTTATTCAGCCAGCAATGTTTGTTTTACAACTAATCTATCATTCTAAGTGTGAAAAATACCTTTGTTCCCATTACTTGTTTTTAATGATTACCTGTGACAGTGCATGATCCTTCTGCAATTTTTCTTTCATCCCAAAGGGGCCAAATTGTTTCATATTAATTATTTTAACTAAATAGGTTCTAGTGGTGTTTAAATCAGAGAGGAATTTGGACAGACATTTTTGTTATATGGGTGATATTCCCTTAAAAAATAGCTCAGTAGCTCCTTTAAAACACAATACATCTTTTGAATCTCCTCTTGAGTAGAAACTTAAAATGTTTTCTAGTATCTTCAGCATAAACTTCAAGTCTTTTTTTTTTTTCCATATGAAAACAAACAGGTAGGAATTTCCTTAATTCAAGTATGCAGTTTTTTTACTGTTCATACAGCAATATTTGCAACAGATTACCAGTAATTCAGAAATTATATTTAAATCCACAATGCAAAATGAAAAAAATATTTCATCTCTCAGTTTAGTTGTGAAATGGGGAAAACTGATTTGTTCTGGAATTCTCTAGCTGCCTTTTGACCTGCTGTCCTTCAGGCAAACATTCAGTTGTGATGATAGTAATATGTATTTTAGACTGTCCAGGAGAGATCTGAAGTCATACTTTCACTGCTTAGAATTTAATTTGAAAGCTCAATATAACCCACAATAAAGTTAGTACAGGCAACTTTGCTGTCTTAAAGCAATAGCTTGGAAATTAGAATTTAAAAGTAACAATTTTAAGCAAACATAAGTCTTTGCTGTTCTGTCCTGGGATAAATCATTAGTCAGAAAACACACAGTAGCTCATTAACACAATACTATTTCTAAGCCTTCCCCTTCCCCCCCCCCTCTTTTTTTTTTTTTTTGATAGCAAGTTATAGTTATAAACACTTACTGTTATGGCCTGGAATCTTTCTTTTAGCAGTTTGGATTCTTCCATTCTAAAAATCAAAAACAGACAAGTACTGAAGGAAAACAGAATGAGACCATAAGCAAAAAGCCTCCTGGTGGGGCTAAAATAAATAAATTTTTTTAAAAAAATTTAAAAAGCAGAGGTGATTTGATCCAATTCCAGAGCAGAGAGAAGGCAGACTTTTTGACTTGTCATGAGAGTCCCTTGAACAGCTGAGCAGATCCGTGCAGACACATGTAATGAGGGTGTGTGGAAGAGGCAGTCGTGGAGAGTGCTGGCATGAGTTGACTGACAAGTTGGAACAGTGGAGCACAAGCCCTTTTCCTTCAGAAGCTGCCAACTCTTTGTTTTAATGTGCTCGGTTGGTGTGCCACTGCTTCTTTAACTGTTAAATGCCCAAACTCAAATCTTCCAGGATGATGGCAGAATTCAACTTTTCTTATACTTCTGTTCCTATTCCCTTTTCTATGCTTCTGCTGATAAACAGATATTTAAAACTTACTAAGTATTCTTCTGAAACTTACTTTAGCCATGTGTTTTAACCTGTTGTAATGCACTATAGGTGGCATGGGGATTTTTGAAAGGCAATTTTGATGGTTTCTTGGAGTTTTAGAGAAGCTATATTCATAGCTTCAATGTTGTAGTACTGCTAACTTAAACAAAAATGAAGTTTAAGCAATCAGCTCTGCCACTGAATGCAAGTGTTAATCTGTGCAATTACTGGTCAGCTCTCTAGGACTCGAGGAAGCTTTGTCTAAGTAAGGATTTCAGGATCATCATTTCAGTGTTACCAAGATAAGTCTAAACTGCCAGTGGCTCTCATGCTGGATTGCCATTCAGCTGACTTGAAGGTTGGTTTTTTTTCCTGTGGACTTTTGCTGAAAACAGCATTATGCTCATGCTCCTTAAGGGATGCCATACATTTTGACCTTTCCAAATTAAATGTGTGAGAATCAACCTTCCAAAATCAATCTAGGAGACTGCAAATATTGCAAAAAGTGGAACTGCCTCTAGTAAAACCCCAGTTGTAAGAAAAATCCTAAGCAACATAAAGCTGAATTAAAACAGCATAAAGATGCAGTGTGCATCTGGAATTCCTTTGTCACCCTCAGTATCATGTAACTGAGTCTTTGTAAGGACACTGCCAGGAGAGGCAGTCAGCATGTTTGGGTTTTTTTCCTTCTAATTTACTGAGATGACTCAACTCAGCAGTATTTGCTGGTTTTACTTTACATGTCAGTACAGTGACCTGATCTTGGTGGCAAATCAGGCTCATTACTAGCAAATTCCACAGTGTTACAGAACTGAATGCTGGATTGTGAAGTTACATCCTTACAATTCAGTATGAATTAATATTTAGTTTCAATTGTTACCTTTCTAATATGTCATAACTCACCCATGTGCATAAGCAGACTATCCCCTCTCCACACTGGGATTAAGGATGCATTCATGTTTTGTTTATACTCTGATCCACCCTGAGGTTTTGTTCAAGCTTGCAAAGCCCCCATGTTTTATTCTCCAGTGTAGGTTGGGTTTTTAAATTTTATTTTAAAAATATTAATATGTGCCTCGTTTGGTCAGCACCTGAAATTAAAAACATTACCACATAAAAGCAAATGTGAAGTTCAAAGGCAGGTGTGCTTAGGCATATGAGGAGAGAGATTATGTGAATTTAAATGTGTTCATTTCACAGATTTGAGAATAAATTCAACCACCTCACTGAATTAAATATATTGTTGCTGCAGAAGCCAATAGACAGTTTTTTTGTCTAATCTTTCATGAGTTTGTGTAGCCTGCCTTATATTTTAAAAAAAACCCAAACAAACTATCCTTGTGTTATTTGTCTTCTACAAAGTTCATCTTAAAATTTAGGTGCATATGTGGACTTCAAAATGTTTAAAAATATTTAAAGCAGTGAATTATTATATTAGAAATAAGGAAGTCTGTTTTGGACCAGAACATGTACCCCAATATGAATGGGATTCTGTCTCAATCAGTGGAGGAATGAGATGGGTATTTCAAGTTAAAATTATAAGATACTAGAATCAATGGGATAGTTTTGAATTTTAATAATCTGTTTTTCCTAACATTATGCTCCAAAATTATTTAAATGCTTTTAAACACCTAATTTATGGGTGTTTTGTGTTTACAGACAAAAGTAGTATTTAACATGTCTTTCTTTAAATCTCTAGTGAATTGAAGTAACCTAAAGTTGTTTTCTAAAATATTGTTTCCCTTTTTAAGTGACCATTATTAAGAAAGCATGTAAAGCTCGCTTGAACCATTTTAAATTGTTTAAATAATATATATCCCTTTGCTAGGCAGGATTTGTTGCTCAGTCAATAGGTTGTTTTCCAGTTGTCTTAATCCTATTCTAAAGGAGATTTATGTGCAAGGGAAGAAATAGACCAGCTGTCATTTTGTCTGCCCCTTAAGCCTTTGCCAATAGGAACATCCCTGGTGTTATAGGTTAGCTCAGTGAATGGGAACAGCTGGTTTCAGTCTGCATCATTCTTGGAACAAGGCTTTTCAGAACTTGCCTGCCAGAAATATATCCAGAGGAAACTACCTATTCTGCAAGTTTAAGGGGGTCTTGGGAGGTGGGAAGAAAAAGGTAACTTGGCAGAATGTTGTGCTGTCCTGTCTTTCTGCAACTGGCAACTGTTCATTTTGTTGTGTTTGTAGAATGGATTCTTAGTTATGCAGTAAATGTCTGTGTATCATGTGACAAGTCAGACAGGTTGTATTGTTTTGGCTTCACTTCTTCCTTTGTTCGTTTCCATTTTGCACTGGGCACCTAATGGAGGAGTGACAATATCTAAAACACAAAGTGAAAGAGTTGCACTATGAAGCCTCACAGAAAAAGGAGTGGTAATGTAGAAGAATGCATTTACCTGAACCAAAATCTAGAACAGGACATAGAAGCACTTTCACAGCTGGAAATGCAAGTTCTATTGTCCAGTTCTGGAGCAAAGGCTGAGTACTGACATAGAGAAACCCTTCAGAACCGGAGTGGCTCTCCCTGGCCATACTCTACAAACAAAACCATGCTCACTTCTTCTCTTATAACACTGAGATTTCTTTTGAAACAAATGCTTAACTGAAGGTAAGACAGGTACAGTGAGTTAAAGATTCTTGTAGCAGCAAATAGATGCTGCTAAGAAACTTCTCATTAAAGATAGGAGCAAGATTTAACTTTTTCAAAAGTGAGTTTGAAGAGGAGTTGATCTGATTGTTACCAGTTGAAAATATACCCTATGCTTTCTGGAGAAAGTGATTTCTGAGTTAATGAATCACCATTTTGTCTCTCTTAACTAGTCTGATAATTTAGCTTCCTGATGAGCTGCCTTCTGTAGTTGATTTTGAAACAGGTAAAGGGCATTTTGAACCTGGCATCAAAGTGACTTCTACATTTTTACAGTGAGAAAATGTACTGCCCCTAAACATCTGTCTGCATGTAGCCTTTAATCTTTGACAGAGGAATGAAGAGAAGATAAATTTTATTGAAGGTCCCTGACTGAAAATGTCTGCTGTAGCATCCTGTTAATTGACCCAAAGATCTGATGTCTGGGATGCCTCAGCTGATGGAGAAATGGTCTCTTCATAGTTACAAAAAATATTTTGCATTTTAAATGTGAAAAATGAGCCAATGAGATACAGAGAGGCTGTATATTATTTTTCAAAAGAAACAGGGTCAATTTGTCTCACTTAGTGGTTGGGTTTGAAGGCTGTTTCCACCATTAGTCTTCAAAGTACTTCCAGCTGTTTCAGTCAACAGTCATTTATACATCTAGCTAAGCAACTCTTCTGGGGTAATTTTTTATTACTTTTTTTTTTTTTTTGCTAAAAAGCTTAATACAGTTACACTTCTCAGTGATGGAAAACTTCAGTATATAAAGGGCTTGAAGTCCAGGAAAGAAGTACTATCTGGAAACAACACCTGTCACATTAAATTTGTTTTACTCTAACCTGATTTCTTTCCTAATATAAATACCATTTTTCATGTATCCATCAGGTCATATATTCCAAGCTAAAATGGAAGGTGTTTCATCAAAAATGTGTATTAATAGGGGAGAAAAGCTTTAAAGTGAGGATAACCTAGGGAGACAAAGTTAAAAAGTATTTCCAGAATACTGTTTTATATACTTGATATGTATTTTTTTGCAAATATGTACTTCATATATATAAAATAATTAGTGAAGATATTAGATATCTTTACAGATACTTGTAAATGTTTATATCTTGCATCTAGGGATACGTATAACAACCAGACTAGTCATGTGTAGCATGTCTATAGGAGACTTTCTCAGTGCTTGTTTTCTTTCTGTGGCTCATATCTCTGTAGCTTTCTAGCCTCTCAGTTTCTGTTGGTCACTAAATCTTTAATGACCTGTTTAGGATGTGGAATTGCCTGACTCTTATCAGGTGAATAAAATTTAAGTTTCTTTCTTTTAGTCAGACTCCAGGTTATATTAGCCAGTAAGCTTAAAGATACATGGTAAATCTGTGGAGGGAAATTTTAACATAATGAATTTCTCGGGTCTTTTCACTGAAGAAAAATATCTGAGTATCTGTTTTATACAGTTTTATGAAGTCAAATTCTACCTTCTTTACTTGTCTGAGCAGACACACCCCCTGAATCTCTGGGAAGAAAAGCCTGGAACTATTATGTTTCTGTTAGTATGACTCCTTTCCTGTTGCTATTCTTAACTATGAATATATTAAGTCATAAAAAATCAAATTAAAGAAACAGCTGTCAGGCATTGGCATTGATTTTCTTTAAACATTGATTATTGTAACTGTATTTTATAATAAATCTGCTTGTCAGATCCCTTTCAACATTACAGCCCAGTTTTAGAAGGCAGCACAGGCTCCACAGTAGCTGTGTATGTGACATGCACATTGCAGCCCTTGCTGTAACTGCTGCTGTGCTAAATACAGATCACACAATGAACTTTGTCAAAGTCTTTTGATTATTTATTTTTTTAATTGGTTAAAGATGTTTTTTGTAGCCTTTTTCATGTTCCCAGGCACTTGTCAATTCTTGGTCTTTTATATTTTGGAAATGAAACTCTGTTAAAGCTGCTTTGGGAAACACCTCATATTCAAACTCTGTCTCATTTAAAAATCACACTTCAGTGAATAGTTTAAGTGTAATTTAGTGTGGTGATTTTAAATGTGAGATTCTGAACAGAATGTGCTCAGGTGTGTTTGTTTGGTTTGTTGTGTGATTTGTTTTGTGCTTTTTTAAATATAAACTGAAATTAATAAAGCCCCAAGAAGTCTGAAATGCACATGATTGGCCACTTAAACATGCTGTAGAATGCACTGCTTGCAACCCAGCATTTTCCAGCTGCTGCAGACACACATTTCTAAGAATAGTGCAGAGTTTTAAATCCTACCCAGCCAACTGTGTGAGGAATTTTTAGCAAGACTCTGAGAACAAGCTGTAGTTGTGTAGTTTGATTGTGTTTCATTAAGTGAAACCAATCATAACCAGTGCCAAATACTGGGGAAACTTAACACTCCCCACATGAGGACTGTGGTGGCCACAGCAAGGTAAACTGCATGATATTCTTCTGATTCTTGTTTTCTGGTGCTCTCAGAGAACACAGAACAGTAGTGAAGGTTGGCCAGGCAGGGCTCAGTAGGATTGCAGAGTAACGTTAGGGTCTTGCACATACATTTTTGTGAACACTTAGTGGTAGGTGTGAGCTCTCTGAGTAAAGTGCTGCTGGACAAAGGCTTGGAATTATGGATTATTTGCTCTGAAAGACAGTGCCGAAGTAGGAATTGCTTAGGAGAAAACCTTTCTTCTGGAGCTGGGGTGGGGGGAGCTGGTGATGGTGGGTGGGGTGCAAGAACAAGATTAGAGGTGGCAAAGCCATTCAGTAAGTTTCCCTAATGGCCACCCTCTTGTTGGCAGGCTGAAGAGTGGTAGCTATATAGGTTACATCAGATGCTTCCCATCTCCTCAGGCATGGGCAGAGTGCTCACTCTGCTCCCCAAGGAAGCTGCCTAACCAGCCTGTGCCTGTCATGGGTCTACCCTGAGCAGTGGAGCTCAGGTGTTCTGCAAGATGGGATGAACCTCATCTGATAGCTCTCAGCATGCAAAGGGGAATTACTGCTTTCTCCACCCATGCTTCCAGTCACATTTTCCAGTCACTTTCCTTCCTCTGACTGCTCTGTGAAGCAATTGAATTTGCTAATCTGTCAGGAAAGCAATTAAGAAAACGACTCCTCCAAAACCAAACCTAACCCCCCACGTCTGAGTGTCTGCTGTGCTGGTGAGCTGAACAGGCTCAAGGGGAGATGAGAGGAAAAGTCATGTTAGGCAGTAAGAAGGAATGGGGTTCTGGCTTGAGGACAGGCAGTGAGAGGAGAAAGATGTGACTCTTGGCAGCAGTATGTTGCTAGCTGAACTTGGCCATCTTGCAAGCCTCAGGTTTACCACAGTGGTCCAGGCACCATGAGACCTTATTTTGATGTGTATAATAAGCATGTCTGCTTAGCTGTTTATCTGAAACCTGAAACTGCTGTGAAAACATGATGACTTCAGACTCTGGCAATCCTTCCTGTGCTTCCAGATATTCAGTATCCTGTGCTGTGGGCGGGCAAAAAATATCCCGCATACTATTTGTTTTGCGTAAGCCTTTCCAAGTATTAATGGAAAAAAACCAACAAACCAACATTATAAGATTATGCAAAGCTGTATTGTTTACAGAGCTGATAAGATCATTTAAAGCAGATAACAGTTGTTGCAAATAAAGGCCTGTTTTCTTCAGTGAAGACTTTTTTTTTTTTCTGAGAAGTTTGTTATTTGGAAGCAGCGGCTGAGAAAAGCTCTCAACTTGTCAGTCATTTACAGTGTTGGTTTCAGCTGTCCCCTGGTCATTTGCAGTGTTGGGTAGGTCATCTGAGTGACACTGGGACTGAAGGGCTGCCTCCTGCCACACCAAGATGCAGCACCAGCAGCTGAAGCTGGAAAGTCTTCCAGATGCCCGGGAGAGCATGTCACCAACGTACACTTTTCAACAGATTCAAGTATTTCACTTCTGTTTCTCAAAGCACTGTGTATTTACTTAACCCCTTATCTTCGAGTGGTAATTATTAAGTAGGAGCAAAACAACTTGGTGTAATATGGTTTCCTTTAATTTCTTGTAAGATTTGTTTTGATTGTCAGGATTTCAGATTTTTTTACAGCTACATTTTCTTACTAGAAAGGTAATATTATCTTTTTTTCATCTCAATCTGAAGTGGATTCCCTGAGTGATATTATATTATTTGCCTGTTATTCACTTAGGGTGAAATGACGTAAGTTTGAACTGATACAGTGACTGCGTAGTGCTGAGAAGAGGCATCCTGCTTCTCTCTCTCTGTCCTGGACATGAAATTCCACATCTTACTTGGCTGTCTGTTCACTGAATCAGCTTGCTAAGCTGTCAGGAATCTAATGAAGCAAAAAGATGGCTATTGCTGAGCTAACGAAGCCAAACTGTTGCCCAGAGGAGTCTGAGTGCCAAAACGTGGTACAAGAAGAGGGTAGAGTGTGGACCTGTGGCTCCTGGAGAATGCAAAGGAGGGGGAAAGAGCAGGGGAAGAGGAGGGAGCAGTAGGAAGATAGGGAAGCAGTGCTAAACTGTTAAAATAAGCTGTTAAATGTAAATTTATCTTTCCAGACTACTTAACACAATGTGAGGTAATTTTTTTTTCTTCCCCCTGAAGGCTGAATAAGCCTTTCAAACACTATTGGCAGATCAAAGGTTAGTGTTTTATTATCATTCATGAATAATTCAAAAAATAATCTGGCTGTAAATTCTATGGGAGAGTATTTTTTGGAATATAAAAGCTGCTCTTGGATCTTTTAAAATCAAGTTATTTACCCCATGACAGAAAAAAAAAGTTAATCTGCTGCTCATGATACCGCTTGATTAGATGTAACTTCTGGAAGTTATCTTTGCAAATTTCTCTTCAGCTTAGCAAGTAGGATCGTGGTTGGGAGTTCCTTTATGGCCTTCAGAGATTTCTTGCTATCCAAATGCACCTGGAGACTGTCCTGACAGTGATGTGTTGGGGGTTTCCAGAGCGCTGTCCCCTGCCTGCACGGGCTGCAGTGTCACGCTGCCACTTCTCTGCTACCATAGGCAAATTAACATTAGAATTGCCAGTGCTGGTGCTGGGAGAGTCTGCTCAGTGACTCCTGCTAAGAGGGTTAAAAGCAACTCTTCTCCCAAGCCCTCATCCCTTTGACTGTGGACTTTTGTCTGCAGTGCTTTCCATTCTGGGAGCTTCAAATTCGACCTTCCGCTGGTACTTGCTCCAAACTGCTGGTGTCTGTTTGCCAAACAACCTCCTGTGAGGCTCAGCATCTTCCACCCCCCCCCTCCACTTCTGCTAGGGGTTATCCTAATCCTCAGTCTTTCTCCTGTCCTATATTAATCCTGTAAACCCTGAGCAAATCTGTCTACCTCTGCCAGGGTTTGGTGGGGAAGGTGCAGGGTGAGAGCCCTCAGTGTGGACGGGCTGCAGTCAAAACCAACTACAGTTTGAATCCCTTGCTTTAATTGGCCCTATCCTAAGCAATTATGAAACACTCAGAGCAGCTTTAAGCACCTGTAGGATATTCTGAAAATATTCCTTACATACTGAGTCCTCAGGTTGTGTTGTGTGTAATGCTTGTGATGTAGGACTGTCTTTGAGTGCAGTTTAAATGTTAGTTTTGAAAACAGAATGAATAATACAAAAATAGACACACAGGACAGACTTTGAATGTTCATGACCATGACTGAAGTAATTGGGGTTTTATTCTGGTTACGTAGAGCATTCAAGGAGGAGTGCAAATCAGCAAAACATATTGACTTCTGGTTCTTCTTGTTTCTCTTTTAGAAAATCACTTTAAATTCTCCAATTAACCTTTCCTTGGAAGTCCTGCTTCACTTGTGATTTTTCCACTGCCTGTGGGTAAAAACTATCTGCAATACTGCTGTTAAAAACATTTGATACAAAAGGCAAGTATACTAGATACTATCTCAAGTCCTCCTGTGCTGTCAGCATTTTTTGATCCACTTTGTGATGTTTATGTTTTTGGTTTTTTTTTTCTCCATGCTATCCTACAATCTTATCTAGATTAACTTTTTAGTTGTATTTTGTAAAGGTTTTGCCTTTAATTTACTTGGTCGGTTGAATGATTAGCCAACAAACTTTTGTCTAATTTACAGTAAAACTCCTAGTTAGTGAAAAGAATGACTAATCTCTCTAATCTACAGTTGCCTCTGTTATCTAGATACTTTCAGTTTCAGCCATGAGTGGGATAAGAATTATTTCAATTCTTCGGTTTGTACATTTGATTTTTCAATTATTTTGTCATTTAATCATTCTAAATAATTGAGTACTGAAAAGGTTTACAACAGTTCATGAACAGAGTGGCATCCCTTTCCACGTAGATGTAGATTAAGCAGTTTGAGATGCATCATGCATTCTCATGTCTGTAGGATAAATTAGTAGTCTGCATGGGTTAGTCTTGGCACTTTAGAAGTCTACAGAGGGTCTCTGAAGGCATCTGCCTCCAATCTGTTTAATTACAAAACAGTTAGAGTTGCCTAAATAGGATTTTTTTTTCTTCCAAACTCTGGTTTGCAAAACTCATGTCAATAACAAATAGGAATAGCTGAAGAACTCTTTGCTTTTGCCTTCTGCACAGTGTCTTCATTAGCAGCATTTCCTACCTTTCTCTGACAGTAATGCCTACACCTCACAAACAGACCTTTGCAGTGGCACTCTTCAATTCAGAAATTACAATCTGCTCCATGTGTGTTTTGTAGTTCTAAGAAAGTGAATTTTTTTTTTTCATAATGGACACCTGGATGAGGCAGAATGTAAATGACAGTACTAGTTTGCAATTATTATAATTCAAAACCAGTCCTGCTTAGAGCTAAGCCAGCAGTGCAGTGTTCACAGTGGTTGAGATTTTGATGTAGCATTGTGCAGTAGAAAGACTATGCTTGTTAAATCAAACTGTAAGTGGCCTTTTGTACACTTCAGTGTTTTGATCTGTGGTGCTTTAAATTGAAACAGCAGAAACTGAAAGCAACTGATTCTAAAAACATCTGATCCAACCGGTATTGTTTTCATGTTGGGTACCTTGATCAGACAATTGTTGCTTGAGGATTCATGTGCTGGCTGGGAAAATGACATAATCATTGCAAATTCTTGTTTGTTCCTTTAAACAAGACTAAAAAAAGATAGCAACTTGCCACTTATCTTCATTGCTGTATAAAAACTCTTGGTAAGAGAAGATTGTGGTATAGAAGTAGAGAATAAATTGTCAACACTTTGAAGAAGAGCGAAGACCAAAATTAGGCTTTAGTGGTTTGTTTTTTTTCCTCACCTCTCAACTGTGAGGACTCAGAATTAGTGTTCATGGTCCTTTATTAAATGAAAAAGTAATGCTACACAGTCAAGAAACAGTTTATATATCTACCACCTCATATTAAAGTTTCACAGAGTTTCTAGGGATTTCCAACAAACACTATTACTCTGCAACTCAAGTGCTGTGAAATTTGAAGACACTACAGCTGCTTCCACAAAAGCTTAAAGCCCTGCTTGTGGTTTCTCTCCTTTGCAGATATCATTTTCTTTTGAGTGAAGAGGAATAATTGTTTCTTAACCATTCTTTAATACAATAAGTAAAAGTGTGGTCTTCAGCAAAAGTTATTGATTCAATCTGCAGCATATACTGCAGGGGATTTTCTGAGAGAAATGTGCATTCCTATTCAAAAGGGGTAGATAATATGACTCGGGTAATTTTTCACTTGTCAGTCTAAAATCCTTGGTTCCAGGCAGTGTTATGCAACTGATACAAGATCTCATAATGCATTAAAGGGAAGTAATATGGTGAGCAGCAATACTCTGTCACTCTAATTGGGTGTTCTAGGAAAGGTAGTAGATGTCTTTTCATTGATACCCTCATTAGGGACCAAATGTAGCCATCTGAGGAACATGGGTTGTGAAAGCCAAGATGGTGATGGTTCACTGGTGAGGGGTGATCTGGAGTGATACTGTCAAAAGCAATGTCATATGTTTAGGAAGGATGAAATTCCTCAGGTTAAGGCACTTCCCTGAAACCTCATGATGCTGAGGAAATCTTAGGAGTAATGCTGGATAATCAGATTAATATTAAGTCTGATAGCAGACCTGTAGCTAAAATGGCTAATGTTCTAAAGTTCCTCTGTATTTGGGAATAAGTGTCACAGTTTTGGGGTTTCAAGAGAGATACTGAAGATCTGACTGAAATATTATGAGAAGAATGAAAAAAAAATATAAGCTACAAAGCTCATATATATGAATGTTTCAAAAGGTGTCTCTCTTCTATTTTATTCTGTTTGCAATAGGCTGCTGTGTCTTACTGTTCTCCATAACTTTATCTTTTAACAAATTATTTTGGATGGCACAGACCCAGCATCAGGCTCATATACTGTAGTCATCATTAGCAAATGTGATTTGCCCTTCAACAGACTCCTCCACTAATCATTTTATGCTCTTACCATCCTTCTTTGGGAGTAGCTGAACTTGCAAAAGCAACCTGCTGCTGTTGATTTGCCAAGGGAAGGTCCTGGCATGTGATTTAGTACCTCTCAAAAAATGCCTCTGTGTGGCTTGGCTGATTTCTTCATTCTTTTCATGTTGAGACTGAATACAACAGGCTGACTATCTTTGCTGTAGTTCAGATCTCATTTTACTGCCCTTTCTAAATCAGCAAAAAGACTGATGTTATGCATTTGCAGATGGCAGCACTTGGTTTGGTGATGAGAAGTTGCATTTTTCACCCTGGGAGGCTGGAGGCTGAGCCAGGGCCTGCCATCACATTTTCCAGTGTCACAGCTTGTGCAGGGGTCCCTGGCTGCTTTCATACACAGCAGAAAATGCAACCAATATGCAAAGCTTCTGTTAAGTCCTTTGTCTCCTTGCATTCAGGGTTTCCTTAGGGGTCAGCTTGCTGGTGTCAACAGCAAGGGAGGAACATTACTTCTACTTGGCACCTCTGTTCCATTGCAGCAGCCTCATCTCTGTGGTAAGATGTTTGCTGCAGCAGGCAGCAACTGCTCTTCACAAACACCTTGCTTGTGTGACAGGCTCAGCACACTGGGGCAGGTTTTTAAGAAGGCTCAGTTTGCCCTTGTGATGTTTACAGGCTCAGAAAACAGAGCTCCAAACAGCTGTAGAAACTCTGCCCTGTGAGCAGTGCAGGAAGTCCAGATAAAAAAGTAGTAATTAGAAAACCATGCAGGATTCCCATTACTTGCTTTTGATTACTCTGATTTCATTTTAATTTTGGTACTACCTCATGTCAGTGACTAATTTATAGATGTGCCTTAGCATCTCTGGAAACATTCAAAGATGACATTTGACCTTCTGGAAGAGATCTTACTATATAACCTCAATAACACATAAAACAGGGAAGAGACCATGAGACTCAGAGATCATGCTGAACACTTGATAAAAGTTAACTGGTACATAACAGAAGTTGCTGAATAAGCAGTATTCATGATCTATAGTTTGATCTTTTGTCTGGCCATCAGCAGGTATATAGTAACAAAGCTTGAAAGCTCTTTGATCAGCAGTTCAGCTCCTGTGCTGGGAATGAGACAGGGCTTGCTCATTCTGAGCAATAAATTGAGTTACAGGAGGGTCATGGAGCAGGAGTTGGTGTGGCATCAGTAAGAACAGTAATAGATTAAGCCTCTACCAGACACTGTTTACAGGAGAAGTAAGAGCATGGAAAGGTTAACCAGCAGCACATCTAGTGTTACTGGTTCAGCTGGAGCAAAAGAGGCACTTTAAAAAAAAAAAAAGCATGACAGAAACTGGCCTTGCTCCATGGATCAACCAGTCAGGACTTGTAGGTCTCAGCTGCTTGTAGAGGGTGGGTGGATTCTCTGTGTGTTTTGTCAGATCCTGGCAGGGTTTGCACTGCCTGTGAAAAGGGCTGTGTTGTGTTCTGACAAGTAAATGTGGGATGACATTGTAGCTTAAGTGTGGAAACCTCACAATGATACAGTCATCAGGCTTCATGAAACTGAGCAGAAAGACACTCCTGAGTGGTGAGTTTAATGTAACAGGCAGTTCTCCCTCATATGAAGCCCTGACATGGTGTTTCAGAGGGTACCAGCAATGTCTTGCTGGGGTTTTTTTTCTGGATTAAATGAATGTTGCCAAGGAAGTGCCCACTGGTGCTTGTGTACCACAGTTCTGAGATCCACATGGGTACCAGCACACACTTCATGGTTACGGATTATGATCCTTCCAGCCTGCAGCACAGGGAAATGAACTACTCAATGTGGCTAGGACTTAATTATATGGACTCTGATCCTCAGTTTATAGAATCTGATGCTCTGTCTGTTTACCAGTTCAGATACAGCCTAAATCCCCAAAATCTGTGACATAACCTTCACAGTTTTGCTTTGAGTTTCTGTCAACAATGCACAAAATAAGGCCTGCTATTCATGAACAGCTCTGGGCACTGTTGACCAACACAAGGTTCTGAGGAGCTTTAGTTTCCAGAGTTACAACACGAAGTTTAGTCCATGGTGGGAGTCAGAGGGTGAGGTGGAGTTAGATAGGAAGTAGCTGTCATTATTTGTAGAGATCAGATTTATTAAAGAGGGTTTTGGCTATGTAATGTAATTTCCTTTACAGCATCTGCTAGTATATAGAATCATAGAATGCTAGGGGTTGGAAGGGACCTAGAAAAATAATCTAGTCCAACCCCCCTGCCAGATCAGGGTCACCTAGACCAAGTCACGCAGGAACAGATCCAGGTGGGTCTTGAGTGTCTCCAGAGCAGGAGACTCCACAAGCCCCCTGGGCAGCCCCTGCCAGGCTCTGCCACCCTCACTGGGAACAAGTT
>JANHGL010022872.1:52323-69106 GCA_024611195.1 Ceyx melanurus | reverse complement strand
GTTTTTCCTTGTGTTTCCCCTAAACCTCTTGTGCTCCAACTTGCTCCCATTGCCTCTTGTCCTGTCACTGGATGACATTGAGAAGAGTCTGGCTCCATCCTCCCTACACTCTCATATTGCAGGCTTGGGCAGAAGGAGAGGCCAGCCGAACAGCTTAGCATCTAATTTGCACTGAGGGAGCCAGCCAAAAGAATGTTACTCTTGTAATGCTCAAAATTGACTGGAAAGCCAGAAGTAATTTTCATTTTCACTGAAAATGGCACATTAGTAGGTAGACTCCTGAGGTAGTCTTCTAAAATAACATTTCTTGTGGGGTATCTTTCTAAAGATACACATACAATCCTTGTCTCTAGCATCAACTTTGTAAGGAAGATTGAGTATCATTGTCTGCTGTTTGATAGATGTTGTAGAGTTATTCTAGGAATAATAAACAACCTGGATCTATCCTCTACCTGAGAGCCCTTGAAAAGCTCCATGTAGATGGGAAATATCACTTCTTACTGCAGTTCAATTCTTACCTCAAAGAAGGTAATTTCTGTGTACTCTGTGAACCTCTTGAAAAGAAAGTGTTTCTTTTGAAACAAAATATGTTTGTACTTCAACCAAAAATCCCACTTAGGGGATTGACTGTGGCCATTTTTATGCACAGTTTTGCATGGATCTCAGTGCAAGTCCCAAAACAGCAGCCATACTTGATTATTTTAAGCATTCCTAAAATCTAAATCTAAAGAAAAGTGATATGGTGGTCTTTTATTTTCCACCTTGCTGTTACCTCAGCTGGCATTGCCAACATTAGCTGTTTCCAGACTAATGGAAACTTTCTTCTGAATAAAGCAATTTGTACTGCCATTTTCCATTTGAAAATGGAAACTAATTGTAATTTTTACATACAAATAAATAAGATCTCACCATAAATATAGAAGTAAATCCTTGTTTTCTCTTGCATCTCTAATATATCTTTGAAATAGCTGTGAGTTGGAAAAACATTCGGGAATGTGAAGGAAGATGAGTGCTTTAAACATTTCATCATGAAATGCAAAAAGTTATTCTTTTATTTTGCTGCTTGAGCTCTCTAATCTCCCAGGAGGTGGCCCTTTGATAAAAAGGAAATGTGGCAAACAGGAAAGGAAGGTATTTAAGGAAGAAGCACAAATGTATCCTGAACTGTTGGTTTGGCCTTATCACATCCTAGATAGGAGAACGGAAGATGAACAGATTCACGCCCAAATTCCACTGGAGTCATCAACAGAAACTTTAGAACTGGGCTCAGGGGCCACTTGTCCACCTCTGTCTGTAGCTGTTAAAGTACAAGGAACTCTGAGCCTGTGTCTTGACATTTTTAGTTGGCTCATCCTGTCTATAAATGGGAGTGGTCAGGTATTATGGGTGCAACCACAGTGACAGAGGTGCTGTAACCTACCTAAGAGAGGTCTTGCATAATTCTTGTGACAGGGATTCATGATCCTACAACTCTGGCCCTTTTTGCTCTTTAGTCAGCTTTTTCAGGCCTCCCAAGAGCATGACCTGCTGTCATCTTTCTGAAATCTGCAAACTGAAAATTTTGTTCAGCATGTAAAATCTTTTGAGTAAATTCTCACTTATCTAGCATATGGAGTAACTTTATAGAGTGAAGGCGACTTTGCACATTGAAAAATGCCTCAATTAGAAAATAGAGGTACCTGGTCCCTCAGCAGACATGTTGAGAACTTAAGGAACTCTGCAGTAGTTTCTGTGTTTTCATTGTCATAAGAACATTGACTGGCAGGCCTGTCAGGTGTTTACTGCATCCATCATCTCTCCAAAGTCAGCCTTATACACGTTCATTGCTTGTAAATTGCCATGGTATGCTTATTACAGGGATTTTGCTGCTGGCCAAAGGTAAGTACAATGTTATCAAGTAAACCAGGAAAAAAAAAGTCACCTCTTCTCCCATGATTTAATTTGTCCAGAGGTTTATGTTGACTTTTTCATTTAATGTATGGCTTGTTCAAAGTATAAAATGATATATGAATTTGAGAATTAAACTACCAGCATAATATGGCTGAGTTTGTTTGTTTATACCACAATGAATTAATAATAAAACATTTTTGAAACTGTTTGCACTGCTTGACACTCTTTAAATGTTAGACTGATGTTATTACCATCTATTAAGCATGAGACCTTCCTATGCTGGGAATATTTCTTATCAGATCAGTGTAATCTTCCTGTTGAAATATCTCAGTCAACTGATGCAGTAGGAATCTCCCTAGCTAATGGGGAGTATGTTGAGAGCTGCTAATTAGAGGTTTCCCTTTCATGCTTACTGCTCACCATCTAGGCTTTGGGAAACTTGATTCTTACAATCTCTTGAGTAACCAGCATGGATAAAGGTACTTCAAGGTGTGCAGGACTTAAACAGATTAAGAGAGCTGTGTTGGCACTAGCATAAGCAAAGAAAACTTTTCCAAAATTATAACAAGAGAAGGTTTGGTGCTATAGGTAGAAAATTATAGGTAGAAAATTATAAGTAGAAAAAAAACTTTCTACATCATCATCATGGTTTCTTAGAATCACATCATCTGCTGGCATGTATGGAAATATACAGTAGTGGAGAATATGACACCATATTTCCTAGGAATTCGTGAAACCTGAAGTGTCTTGAAACAAAGAGAAGCAGCTCTCATAAGTCATGAACTTATTCTGGGAGTGCCAGTTTACTTTGATTCAAATGCCTCTGTGAAGTTACTCTGTTTTGTTACAGAAAATACCACCTGGAATCAGCTGGGTAGGAGCTGGGCTGTAGTTATCACCACTGAGCCCTGCAATGTGGCACTGCTGGAGATTGTGTGTGCTGATAGATTGCAGTGAGACAGGCTGGTATTGCTGTCACTCTGAGTCAGTCCAGACTTCCCCTCAACACTCAGCTTTCCTACCATCCCCTGAACCCTTCTACCTTCAGACTTTTATAACGTGACCTATTGCAACTTTACTTTGCTGCTTCCAAGTACTTAAATTAGTCAAATCATGCAGGCTGCTGCTGCTCTGTGTGCAGATAAACTCTGCTATCAGTTGCATAGCTGGTTGTGACTGATTTATACAAGTCCCAGCCTGAAGGTGATACAGCTGGTGCCAGGCAATCCCAGCACTGCTGTTTGCTGTCTGCCTGCTGCTCCATGCAGCCACGTTCTGGGTGTTTCTAGCACAGTCCTACCAGGAATTAAAACAACACACACATTTTCCTGATGCATATGGGAAGAGGAATAGCATTAGATCACTGCTGGAAAAATTGTAAAACCTTTCTGTTCCTCTAGGTCTTGGATTTCTGAGAGGAATTTACTATGCCAACAGAAGCACACAAACACTGGGACAACTTTACACATTCCTTCTTGAGGAAAAAGGCTGTAGAAATCAATGGCCATTTGTTGGACTGAAGCTACCAGAGTTTTATTTCAGCTTTCTCTTTGCCTGAAGTTGGATTTATTTTTATGTTTAAAATAAGTGGTGTTTTTTAAACCAAAAGCAGTGAAAATCTTCACTATGTATTAACCTGCAATTGCTTAATACCTCTCATAGGATGTTAGCAGAGCATTGCTTTGTGGCAAACATTCTGAGAGAAAACTAATTATGCACCCATATTGTTTGGAAGATTGTAGGAGGGTCATTCCACCAATTCCATGTCTAAGCTTCACTATAAATTAAGGTAGATTGTTTAGACTTCCTCTATAGTCAGTGGTGATGGGCATCTCCAGAGGGAACTTTGGCCATTCCTAAAATAAATTATTTGCCTTCTTCAAGTGGCTGACTCCCTGTCAATGGGAAGTCTGGGCCATCTCCTAGATGAATAACAGATGCTCTCTATTAAAGGGTAAGAGAGGCTCTGCTGACTACAGAGCCTCTTTCTGCCATTCTAGCTTTCCTTATTGACTAACAAAGTATTCTTTATTCTTTGTATATAACAAAGCCCCACACAATAGTGCAGGTTAGAACAGTCTAATCTGTAGGCATCTGAAAGTCCATGGATTTTGAAAATACATTAAATCAACTTTTTAACATGAACAGAAGCATTGATGTTGCCTTTGCACATTACCATATGGTCTTTATCCCAGCTAATATAAGCATTCATATTCATAGGAGTGTTAACTCTATTGGAATGTTAACTGCTGTCAAATCTGGGAACACCTAGATTTGCCATCCTGGAAAGGAGCCAAGCTGGGTTGATGTCTAGCATCACTTTGCCAATGCTGCTCAGCCCAGTGCTGATGCTTCTGACAAAGGCCTTCCAGCCTCACAGTAGGCAGATAAAGAATAATCTGCTTTTCCTTCTTCCCTCATGGACAAATGCCTAATCTGTAGCAAGTAAAGATTGGCTTGAATTGGAAACAAATTAGTTTTTCTATTAAGCTGATATCCTAATTGTATTTGAAAAAAATATTTAATCCTCTTCTAATATTGAATCTTAACAGCCTCCTGTGGCAACGGGTTCTACAGTTTGATTTTCTACAGTTTGTGAGTGTAAAAATATTTTGGTTTTCTACCTTTTACTTTGTGAAATGCCTCTTTGTTTTTGAACAGAGGTCCATATAAATTAGGAGCTTTTCATCTTCCTTACTTTGTCTCCTCTTATCTGCATTGTTTTTGAAATAAGTAATATTAATGCTCTCTTTTTCAGGGAGTAAGGTAATTTTATTTTACTCTTCCCCACGTCTGTTCTAATTCTCATCTTTGTGTCCATTCACCTAGGCTTGGATCCCTTTGTGTAATAATTTCAAGTATTATTTTGATATGTATGGTGAATAGATTGATAGTGGAACTGAGATTCTACCTCTTCTAGGTAGAAATAATAAACCCTGGTAGTTTGTGTGGGAACACTTTAATTGGTAACTAAGCATATTTAAGAAAAAAAAATCCAAATAATATGTGTATTTAAATGAAATAATGAACAGTAACACCTATAGTTAAATAAGTGAGAAAGAGAAGAAAGGGAGAAATTTTGTAATTTCAGAGACAATTCACAATTCATCTACTTATGTCTGTAAAACAGACCAATGTCTTTACCAAGACACATCCAAACCAATGGATGTCAAGACCTGACATCTACCACAAAGCAGGCAAAACTGACTGTAGTTAGTTTTGTTCTCTGAGAGCTCAGTTTCAAATGAATATTCTGAGCATCACTATTAAAGCAGGATGTGAGAGAAAGGTAAATAGCCAGGGGAGACTTCTTAATACAAAAGGAAAGCCCCCTGCATTTCAAGAAGCTCCCTCTGTGCAGACAAATTCTGTAAACAAGGTTGGGCTAGGGTTAAGGCAACATAAAACAGAAAATTGGAAGAAGAGATATTGAAAGAAAAGGGCAATCTCTAATGAGAGGCAACAGAGAAGATTGAAATTATCTGTTTTCAGCAATTTAAAGAAAAGATTAAGGTGCCAGAGTTTTTGGAAGGTGAAATAACCAATTTTTAGAGTGAAAGAAACAGAGCAGGAGTTACAATTTATGGAGGCTGGGGACTGAGAAGTTAGGTCAAACCTGAGCTCCACGAGAATGCAGATTCTGATAAAGGAGTTGTTGTGTAAAACAGAGAAAACTCAGTATGTGGGATGTTTAAGGCAACCCATTGCTGGATGTAGCTCTGATGTCCAAAGAACATGCATAGAGCAAAGCAGGTCATCTTTGTTTATACTTGTTTCTCAGTGATGGCTCTCCTTGAAATGCTTGTGATGCCTTTCCTGACCATACAGAATGTTTAAACTAGAGTTGCTTAATTTGACTCTCATATCAAAAGAAATAATTCCAGCTCTGACAGTGAGAAGCTGTGGTTTGTGTTAAAGCCAAACCACACAATCTGCATATCTATGTAAACTGAGATTGTTGCTGTGTGTGGCTGCTCTGCTGATGGACAAATCAGCACAGTGACCGTAGTATTTCTTCTGTATTCAAAGTCACTCTTCTGTGGCACTGAGCAGTATTAGAAAGTTTAGAAGCATTGGATTAATTGTAACTACATTTGAGCATTTCCTTTTTTCTTCACCTGTCATTCCATCCTATCTCTCCCTGTTTTTCTCTCCCAAGAAGAGCTATAGTCACAGGTATTTTAAGGTTTGTGTGGCTCTAACTTTGAAATAGACTTATCTCTTGTGAACTGGCACAAATGCATTGATGTTATGCTGGATTAATACAAATGGTTCTCTGTTCTGTCCTCCCACATCTGAAAGCACAAGAATTCATAATCCAGATCCACATTATAATTGTAGATGTATAAACTAGGAATATTTTTAGTAAGCAAGAAAAGCTGACTGAAGAGCAGAATTAAAATACTATGGAAAGACAGGCTTTGATAGTCACTTTTCTTAAGAGCAGTGTGCAGCCTAAACAGATTTTAAGAAATTGGGACCTTACCTTTTTTGGTTTTGATGTTCAGAAACCAAAGCATCAGGCTGCATTTTGAGGTCACATTTATCACTCCCACTTTGCAAATGATGACAACGTAGAGAACTGAAAGCAGATGATAAATCCTTTTGATGCTGTATTATTGTGTTTTATTCCTGCACATATGCACCCAGGCAAAGTTTGACCTGCTGTGGGGTTAAGAAAAATGGATGGAACAAGGTATTTTAGAAAAGTCCCTGGTGGGGCTAAGAAATACTTGCTAAAGACTTTTCTTCTGATATATCAGTTCTCATCTAAAGGACTTACTTGTGTTATTTCAGTTATAACCTAGTAAATATTTAACTTGTTAAGTAAGAGTCTTGAGGCTGTGTGATCTATAAGTGGGTGTAGCCCTTACTTTGGCATTTACTGTGACCCTTTGTTCTGGACGTAGCATAACTAAATTAGTGGGTGATGTAAAGATAATGGTTATTTGCTGTAATTTCTGGATAGATAAAAATACTGGGCAGATGCTAAAGGTTACTTCTAACAAAAATTATAAGCTTTTATGTCATGAACTATTTGAAATAGGTGTGTTGACAATCTTTATTAAAAAAATCACAGCAAATGCATTCTAAAATGTAATTTCTGTGATGAGGATTACCTCATTTTCTTAGAGATACTGTACTATATTGGATATGGAATCAATACATGCTTTGTTTCATGCAAAATTGCTTTGGAAACAATAATTTCTTGGCACCTGTTCGATTTTTCTGTGTCAAGTTTCATGACACCTTGATGTATGGATCTGGTGGTGTGTGAGAACAAAAGGAAACATGGCTCCATATTTGACAGGATGCCATACCTGCTCTCTCAGGCATTTCTCAGGCTGTGCAGGATTCAGTGTATGTCTTCATAATAGAGAATATCTCCATCAAAACTGCAAAGCATTTGGCTAAAAGAATTTTCAGTCTAACTATTCACATTGTATATTAGACAAATTGGAAAATCTGGAAAAGATGATTCTCTAAACACATGTCAGGAATAAAATGTTAAGAAAGCAGAGAGATTTGGAAAAGATTTTTTTTTCCAAAAGAATCCTGGTTTTCTGATTTTTCTGTGGTTTAGCATTTGTAATTCTATAATATGGTTGAAGCTAGCATTCTCTGAAGTCTCTGAGGTTGCTCTGTTTCTAGCATCTAAGAAAAAGAAGTTGTCTTCCTCAAGTTTTAGGGCAATTATTCTGTTGAATTTAGGTAATCTGTGGTAAAAGTGTTCTCCAGTTAGAAGTTCAGTCCAAGTAAATGGCTTTAGCTGAACTCACAGGACCCTTAATGTACTTTTCAGATATGGAAAGTGCTAGTCAGTTTTGTTCCTCATTGGAGTTCTCGGGCAGGAAATAAGCTTCAAAGAGATCTTAGTGCAGCAGTGTGTTATTAACTCCTCATTGCAGTTGGATGAAGCCTTGAAGAATTTGTGATAAAACTGAACTGTCTTCATGAAACAGCTTTTTAAAAATTATATTATGTGCAAGCTAATAGCTGCTTCAAAATTTTGTTTCGTTAGCTGGGAAGCATTAAAAGCTCCAAACACTGTGAAGGATGTGTTAATCAAAAATATTAATTAAGCGTGCTGACCTCCAGATATATGTTCCCATGCACAAAAATTAGGGCTCTGTAATTGAGACCCATTAAATCCTGTGTCTATACTGGCTGAGTTAGCAGCCTCAGGTGCTGCCTGGAATCCAATATTACCAATTTAGCTATATAAATGGGTGGGAAAAAAATAAAGCTTTAACAGCAATCCAGTCTTTACTAGGGGGAAGGTGCTGAAGATGCAAATAAAAAGCTCTCCTATACCCTCTTTTAATGTATACATTAAGTGTATTCAGTCTGTCCTCACTTCCCTCCTGTTAAAAGAAATTTATTATTTGAGACTGAGCTGTGCAGATTTCTGTGCTGCTCAGTGGTTGTGCTGCAATACAAAGATCATAGATCTCATTCTCATGTAAGGACACCTCTTCCTTTCTATAGCAGAAACTCATTAATTTTAATATACACCAGTGAAGCAGCTGAGTGGGCTTTGAGTTCTCCTTTGTAGCAGCATGTTGTGTTGCTTCTGCACCACAGGGTTCATTATTCTTTTATTAAGAAAGCAAGGAGTACAGTGTGTACAGTTCTAATGTTATCTTGCTCAGATGTCACAGCACTCTCCAGAAATGTAGAGAGGCTGGTTGAGAAATAAAACAAAGTATTCTTTGTTTTGTTTAATCCATGAGTGAGGAACATGTGGCACATATTTCTCATTTATTTGCTTCTCCTCTATTTTCTTCTTACTCTAAAGTTACACAGGACAAGGCTAGGAAAACTGTGTAAGAAAAATGCCAGTGATGCTGTATAGGGCCAATAAAAACTTGTCTGCAAACAACTGTGTGTAAGGTAATTCCTCAAGCCTCCATGATTTTACCATGCTGATGTATTTTTACAGAGGTGCACATTTGTTTTCTGTGTTGCTTCTTTAGAATTGAGACTTCTTTCAAGCCTTGGGAGCTCAGTTCCATTTCTGCCAGTTCATAAATGGGTCTGGAAGTCTTGTTAGGAGGACACAGTCAGGACCTTGGTGGCTGGCTTGCTATCAACAAATCCCTGGTGGGTGACTGAGGAGAGTCAGAAACAGTACAATGGATAAAAAACCACCTCTCTATCTCAAATGCTGGGTTAAGCAAAGGGAGCTGGATGGCTGTCTAGGAGGATAGGGAAATATTCTGGAAGTGTGGTAGGTGGAGAGAGATTTGCTGCTTGGACAAAGGCAAATCCTCACTCTGAAATGTCTTTGTGAGATGCATTAAAGCTTCCTACCCAGAGAAAAACTCAGGCCTGGAGATAACAGAAAGTTAGAAAATGCCAGGCTCTATGAAAAGAGCCAGAGGATGGCAGCATAGAATGCAACACAAGACTGAGAACATTCCTGGATTAAGTGGTAAGAGATGTGCCTTTGAAAACTGAGTCAGAGTTCAATATTTCCATCTCATCCTCTGCTTCAGCAGGGGCTTTTGAAATACAGGTTTATGGCACTGGGAAGAATAACAGAAAACAATCATTTTGTTCCATGTATGTGTGCTGATCTTTCATAAGCTGTGCAATCAATCAGCTTGTACATTTTTCTATGTGGCATCAGAGATAAACAGTTCTGCTTCATCCTTTCAGACCCAGAAACCTTGTATTTTTTCCTTTACTGTTTAAATTATTCTAGCAAGTCCTGCTCTCTACAGAAAAATACCTTCCTAATTTTTGTGATCAAAACCTAATCTGTTACTACCACAGCCTGCAAGACAGAGTTCACAATATAGCTCTGGCTATGAAAGAAAATACAAGCCATGTGCATGTTAATTTTCAAGAGAGACACTTAACTAATGTCTGGATCACAGATGGTTGACTAGAGCACCAAAGAAACTAAAGGATTTTTTTTGTCTGTGATAGGTAAATGCTGTGTCTGTGACAAAATACCAGTCTGTGTTTTCCTGGAGCACTGTTTACTGGTATATGGCAAAGCTAGATAAAAGAAGGATATTTTCTTGTGAAACCTACCCAGGGCAGCTCACTGTTATGACAGGAGAGCAGGCCTCAGAAAAAAAGTTGACTCTTCTTTCCATTCCTAAGACATCTTACAAGTAATAGATGCTTGATGGGTTCTTCTGGCTGACAAAAGCAAATTTGAACCAGTAAGAGATATCTGGAATTCCCACTGACAGAGAAGTGAAGCCCTCATCTAGCATATGTACAATAAAGCAGGAAGAGGAAAATACCTTAAGGGGAGGGGAGAAAACTAAGATACATGCTGCTACTTACTGTCTAATGCAACCTAAAATCCTTGGCAATACAGACAAATTGCTTAATACAGCACTTTGAAGATCTAATGTATGGTAAGTGCTATTATTTTTATTTTTTTTTTACTACAGGAAATAAACTTGCTCATCTAAAGAGATATTGGAGATTTATCTTTTAAAAAATTGTATTAAAAAGTAATCTCTGAAATTTTTATGAAAATATGGTACATTTATCAACACAGTAATAAAGCATTCACAATTAGGCCCTCTATTTTGTATAGGCTTGAAGGAAAAGAGTTTCTGAGTCAGCATGTGGTGACATTAAATGTATTTAAAGGTAGTTTAATAATAGTCTTTTCACATCCTTTTAGTGCACACAGCTCTTACTTTAAAAGAAGAAAATTGCTCCTGGGGGTTGAGTGCACTGCATTCATGCAATTCTGCACCTCTGAGTGCTACAATCAGGAGGGTGAACAAAACATGACCATGAAAATGGGCATCATAAATGTGGAGTGCTGCTGCACATTTTCAGGGATGCTAATGAGGTGTGTAGCAGGGGTGAGGAGACAGAACCTCAGCACAGGGCTGTGCTGCTCCCCCTTGCTAATCTGCATTTCCAGCAATGCAATCTTTGGTGTCTTTTCTAACCCATTATTTTAAAGCCAGCCATGTATTGGTGTGTCTGCTGTGCATTGCTGCTCTTCTTTTGGAGTGAACAGGAATATCCTGATACTTTATCCTGTCACAGTCAATGTTAAGGTTAGAACAGCTCCAATAAAACTCATTGCTTCTAGTTAGCAGCTAGATTTTATAGTTAATTCTCTAGGAGCTCTAAAGTATGCTGCATAAATTATGTTGTATGTCTAATTATTATTAGTTAGATTTGTTAGGCAGAATTTATAATTACATAGATACATAGACATTATAAATATAACTACAGGAGATAAGACAGATTCTGAGCTGAAACAATGTGTGAGTCTGAAAGTAGTAGAATGGTAACCAAAGAAGATTTTATTTTTAAGTGTTAGACCTCACTAAAGAAATTATCTGTTGTTTCATTTGGAAATTAAGCAGTTTGACTCTGATGCATATTGCACTTTCTCATGTGTTTTACTGTTCATTTTCACCAAGATGAATAGAAAGAAAATGCTATTGCATTTGAAACAGCTGCTTTTTCATTATAAACGTACACAGTAATATGTATGGCAGTATCAGAAACTGTCCAGAGCCTCCCACACAACCTCCAAATAAGAAATATTAAAAAAAGTATAACCTTTCTTGGCTACTTTACCTTTTGGGACATTGAAACTGATGAGGAGCACACATTTTCTGTGCACATGCACAGTAAGTCTGCGAAACTAATATAAGTTATCCACTTAGTCTTGTCTTCTATTTTCAGGGTCTGTATTTGCAGATCATTTTAAGAGTTGCATATATCAAAAGGAAAAAACTAATTTTAATAAATCATTACTTCATATATAGGGTAAAACTGATAGCAACTGATTTGTAGCTGTAATTTATCTGCCTATATTCTTCCCATTATTCTAGTTTGTTATGACTATTCTTCACAACTAGTTGCATGTTGTTTCTTAGCATTACTGAGTGCTATTATGTATTTGCCAGGTTTTACCCCAAAGGTCTTTGAATATCAGTTCTGAGAGAAATCTTTGCTGTACAGTAGGTGATTTGCGAAGTGCTTTGTGGCATTTGGTGATAAAAGGTGCTATTTAAATTATCTTTACTACCATATGGCCTCTTCATGTTCCTGTTTCCAATCCACTGGGAGAAATCTCTCAGTGCCATCAACAGAAGCACATCTGGTATGCACAGAGCCTATGACAGGATATTCTTCTGGTTTGATTCATGCTTTTATAAAAGTTCCAATATATTAGACACAAGACTAAGAAACAAAGCCTCTCAGAAATGAAAAGCCACTCCACAATGTGTGAAGATATGCCAAAAGCTGTCCTCAGTGGGCACAAGCATGACAGATTTTAAATTGTCTTTGTCAGAGTGAAAATCACTTGTAAGGGTGTTGCTTAAAAACCATCTGGACTTTCAGGTCAGTAGTTGGTTGCAGAAGTGCTCCAGACCTTGCATGTTGAAGCACAGCATGCTTGTTACTAAGTTTTTCTTTGTCCCAGTTGCTGACCACCAATGTGCTGGTATGAAAGTAAATGATGACTATCTGCAGCTATGTTTTGTGTTGCTTTTAGATGAGGGAAACAAGTAATCTTACCCGTGGGAAATGCTGATTGTCATGCCTTCAATGCAGACAGAGTTTCATTCTACTGCTTACAGAAAAGCATGCCAAATTTGTGTCAGTGATTCTTTCCATTGCAGCATCTTCCAATCTGAAAACATTTTCAAAGTAAAAATGACAATACTGGTAAGAATGAACTTTGACAGCAGTATAATGAAATGTGTGGGAGGGAGCATTCAATCTGCAGACTTTGAAAGAAAATCTAATTCCACCTCCAGTCCTGCAATATGTGCTATTGGACCAAGGACTTTCAGTACAAGTAGCAACAGTGCACAGTCCAATTCATGCATGGTGATAATAATCCCCTCTGGTACATGCAATATTAATACTCCAGGGTTTTCTCCATCTGTTGTCATGTATGCTTGAAAAGTAACCTCTTTGAGGCAGAAAGTCAATCTATTGTTTCATGCATTTTCCTGTGCCTAGCACAGCCAGTCACTGATAGGGGTATATAATCACTACTGTGGTACAAACAACATTTTGTTTGTTTGTTTTTAATCCTGGAGAAGTCACAGGAATGAAGAACTAATAATATCACTCCTAGGTGTACAAACAGCTTCCTGTTTTGTTTTGTTTTTAATAAAGGAAAGTAGGTGTAAAAGTTACCTCATTACTGTAAGGAAGGTCCAGATTTTCACATAGTATAACTTGTGGAAATCTACGGACAAATGCACCAAACAGCAGCAGAAGAGACTTTCTGTGCTGGTGTGAAGGTAAAAATAATGATCATGGTACCTGTGGTGAAAGGCAGGAAAAAGAGGAAAAGGAAACTGGGCTCCCTGATGGCTGTCAGCTCTGAGGTGTCTAAAGTGTGTTCTCTCAAAACTGTCACCCCAGCTCAGGTGGAAGTGTCCACCTCTTTGTCCCTGAGCACTGAGAAGCTGCCCTGCATTTCTGCTGCCATGTCCAGAGGACTGTTCCTTTTTGTAACCCTGCTGAAGTGAAGAAGCAACTCACGTGATTCTATCTATTGTGTTGCAGGTGAAATTTTCTAAGTCATATTAATGAGTGGAAAGAATGAGGAAAGGGGTGATGAACTTTCCATTGCTTTAAGTAAAAAATGAATGCTTGTGGATTTTGAAGAAATTCTGTGGGCTTCTAAATATAAAATTAGAGGATGTGGACCTTTTGTGTTAATATAAAAAAAATTCTCAAATATTAACAAGTAGGTGCACAAAAAGAAGATTCTGTCTCTATATAGCAACTTCTAGAAGAAAATTTGTTCTGAGGCTACTCTTTTCCTCTTGTATTGACTATCGTCAACAATTAATTCAAAGCTTTTATTTTTTAGCTTATTAATACATCATAGGTAATTGATTAGACTCACATTTTCATATTTAGTTATCCTTTCTTGTCCTGCTAACAACCTGCACTTGCTGTGTGAGCAGAGAGCATTTGTCATGCAGTGTGTGTTGGAAAAGCAGAGGACAGAGGTGGCCATCTTGGTTGCTGTTCTGTTCAAGAATGTTTTTGTTTGGCTGATCTGAGGGGCAGAATTACATTATTCACTGGGAGAAGCCATGGCTTTGATTTTTTGGGTGACGTACGTCACTTTCAAACACGTTTATAAAATATTCCTCCTAAGAAGACCTTTTTGTAAAAGTACTTTTGCAGAGACACTGCTTGATGGAATTAGGAAATGGCAAGAGGAATTTTCCTCCAGGTATTCATTTAAGTGGGACTTTTTTTGTTGTCTGGTTGTGGAGTTGTTGTTTTTTTCCATCTTGAGTTAAAATAAAAAACCAACAGTTTGCAGTCTCTCTTGGGTGGAAACTACATTTTAGGACAACAGGGATGGAAATTTCAGCTTACCTTTAGATGCTAACAGGCTATACAACATCCCCTTGGAGCAGCCGTATTCCTCAAAATCCATTCAGGTCTCTCCTGCAAGTGCTTTTTAGCTGATGGTATATTTTTTCATTATAATTTTGACAAACAGTTATCCAGGCACAGATGTGATTATGGATGAGTGGAAGATTACAACGACTCATTCCCTAAGGAGAATTCAACTTCAACTTGCTTGGACTGTAAGGGATACACACACTTCACACAACTCCTAAAGTCCCTTCTGCTAGTGGTGCAAAAGAACACTTTTCATCAAGGAAGAAGAGCAAACTATTGTCATTCTTAACGAAGTGGAAGTTGCACTTTACTGGACTCCAGAAAATGTCCTGAATTTCATCTTTATTGGGTACTGGGTGTCTCTGGCAAGATTCTGGCAGCAGGAGAGGGGCAGGTGTTGGCTCTGTGGGGGCGGCCTCTGTGAGGAGAGGCTGGAGGTGCCCCGGGCCGGGCACAGCCGGTACCAGGACGTTCTGCAGCAGCCCCACAGCCCCTCAGAGAAAATAGGTGGTGCCTCCTCGAGAGTGTATTGAAGAACAGACAAAATACCCCAAAAGTGGTGAAGAGTGAGGAAAAAAAGTGTGAGAAGCAACCCCGTGACCCCCAAGGCTGGAGAAGGAGGGGCAGGAGGAGATGCCTCAGGCTCAGAAGCAGGGATCCATGGTGGGAATGAGGTGGGAGCTCCCAGAAGGAGCCAGAAGGTTCCCTCACGTATTTCCAGCGAAGGGATGAAAATGTCTTTCTTCTGTGCCAGTTTCAACACATGGCAAAAAATATCTCAGGTAGAGGAGAGCGCATCTCTTACTGAGGTAAATAATGATATATTTTTTGGCATTAACCTTTTCATTTGTGTGTTAGGGTTTTAGATCTTAACATATAATCCCTAAATGCCTGAGCACAGTTTAGTCTGGGTTGGGTGGATAAGTAGAGAAAAAATGGTCTTGTGGTAATACACTCATGAGAAATTGTTCTATAAACATTCTGGTTTTAGTTTGCAGCTGACAGTTCATCTGCAATCTACCCCTTCTTACCAGGTTTTTGATCTGTCAGGGACATGATGTCATTCTGTGTCACGTAGCCTGGGGCATCTTCACATGCCTCTGCAGGGTACACCAGTCTGATTGCAACTTGTAAATTCACAACTTAGAAAAATCGTTATGTAACTGCAATAAAATGTCTTATCTTCTTTTGCCCAAAGCAGTCACACAGAGCTGGATTCCTGGTGAGTGGAAAGCAGTGAAGTTAAAGCCAGTGGAATTTACACTGCTCTATACCAGGTGAGTACAATGACTGTGGCCTTGTCATTGTCGTTGCAATAGTGACCCCTTGCAAACTTTGAGCACATCAGAACCTTTGAGGCAACAGAGGCTGAAGTGCTGGTGTTTTCATTGTCAAACCTTCAGTGAACTGAGTGGGGCTGAATTACTTTTCCCATGTCCACTACAGCTGTAGTGTAGACAAGCCCAGAACCTGCTGCCTGCAGCCATTAAGAGTCTACAGCATCGCTTCAGGGCAAGAGAAACCTGAAATGCCAGTGGGCATCTGGCTGCCCCAGGGAGTTCATGAGTATGTAAAAGTGTTTTGAGCTGAAATGGGATGAAGAAATTGAAGTTGCAACACAGTTGTGTCAAAAATAATCTGAACGTGGCTGAATGTGATGAAGAGGTTAAAATTAGCATTTACTTGTGCTAGCAGTATCTTACTTTGAAACTCTTTGGGGAAATGCTGCACTGAATACAGAACTGCAGTAGTTAAATGCATGACAAAGTGTTAAAATTTTAAGGCTTTTGATTCTGCTTTTGTCCTTCCTATTTGTTAGATCTAAAGTTGCTTTTCAGCCATCAAGCTGTAATTCAAAGCAGTTTTGTGCTTTCATCTTTGTTGATCCTTCTAGGAAAAAAACCCCATAATTTGTAAATAAACTTTTTCTCCTACTCTAGATGATGCTATAAGAGTGTACGTTTATATATTTATATATTAACTATCCATTCTCATTTATTTTTTACTATTAAATATCTATCTGGAATATAAAGGATTATTATTGCAACACTGTGAAAGTTCTGCAGGTACTTTGTTAATTTTTAGATAAATTAGCACACATTCCTTTATTAAATAATAGTAATAACGTATTTCCCTTGGTATTTAATTAGATCCTTCATATACTAGGTGATACACATACTTTTTAACAAACATCTTTATAACAAATGCAATGTGATTTGGGGTCGCTTTGTGCACACTTGGTTTTGTGCAACCACCAGACCCGCTGCCCGTGCTCCCACCAGGGGGCAGGACGAGACAAAAATTAAGGAGCATTAAGTGGAAAAAAAAAAACCAACCCACCAGCCCTGCTTTTAAGCGCCCTTTCAGCTCCTGCAGAAGCCCAGTCTGCAGCTGGGTGGCTGTCCGAGTGAGCACAAGCGTTCGGGTTATTCTGGGGGGTGTAAAAAGGGTTTCTCTTCTGCTTCAGTGTGTATATATATATATATATGTGTATGTATATATATGT